>JXXA01000782.1:0-14088 GCA_000956255.1 Anopheles punctulatus | reverse complement strand
AACCAACGTGCGTGCGTGTGTTGAGGCAATAACGGGTTGAGGTTATCGGTATTCTTTTTTATGGTGGCGTTTAAATTCTCGAAACGTTTTAGTCCCATTCAGTTGGACGGTGCTGGGCGAGACGTCTAGTACAAAATGGTGAATTGATCGAACATGCATTCGTTTTGATTTTCACCCAAGTCCAAGCCCCAAAGGAGTGAGAAAGCGAAATAGAGGCGAAGCAAACGTAACAAAAAATGAACCGAACGGAGCCGGTACGATGTCTTCAGAAGTTTGGTCGGAATTTATGTTCAGTACATGCGTGGGAAGCATAAACGGTGGTCGGTCGGTTCGGGGTGTTTGGGATGTTTTTGTTTTGGTTTTTTTTTTCACCTTCCGCTTTGGAGCGGCATCTTCCGACATGTTCGAGGTGTGAAATGGAAACTATGCTCGTTTTGATGTTGTCACGTTCGAAGATTTTGAATATTTTTTTTACTGCCACGCTAACGGTATTGAAGAACTTGTAGAAATTAAGCTGTAGCGAACAACTTGCTCACTAGAACCCTACCGATAGGTGCAAGCATACAGTGGAAATTAAGCATAAAATAAACAAAATAATAAGCCCCCAAAAATCAACACTCTTTTGTTTGAATATTTAACATGCCCAAACTAACTGGGGGTGTTTGCAAGCGAACACAGCGCGAGTTTCGTGACTATGTTCCATTAGTTATTAGCAATTTACCGTTCTGACGCCGGTTTGCGCGACGTTTCGATAATGATCTAACGAAAACAAAGTCACCTATGATAGCTGGGGACGCTGGAGGGTGCCTAACAACGGGCGGAAAACAAGCAGCTTATGTTGATATCCAACTCGGACGCGTTCGAAGCAGCTGTTCCAGCCCTTTGGCAGCGCAATTTAGTTTGCTGCTTGTACCAACTGAAGGACAAACTCTGCATCGCGCGCCAACGTGCAATGTTGCGAAATCTGGTTGACAAAGTTAAGCCGTTGCGTTATTGAATATACTTAGCCGACAAGAGGGTTTCCCACTTTAACAGGAGCCGTTTCATCCTTGGGTGTACTAAAAGAGGGAGTACTTTGTTAGAAAGTCATAAAACTTTGCCAAACAGTCGCGTTTAACCATTATCTCGTTGTTGGGTTGTTGGGAAAGTTGCAGCAGCTTCGCTTGATCGGACCTTAATTTAATCATCTCTTGGGTTTTTTCCCCCAACCAGCATTTTCCTTCGGTCCGGTCGTTACTCGGACGGTGCGTTAAAAGCTGCCTTTCCACGGGCAGTTTCCCACCCGATTCGGCAAAGTTTCGAGGAAAATCGTATCCACTGAAGCTGCTATTTCTGGCTATGGTACGGTTGGTTCGTAGGTGGCCATTTGTTGTGCGGCTATTTGAAATGAGTTTCGAAAACCCTTTATTGCTATTTACACGGCTAGTGTATTAGGTTCTGCTAGGGGTTCGGTGTTGTAGCAATATGAAACCACTTTCACCACAATTCAGGAATGAATTTACTCGCTTGTTTCTTCATCACCGCAGATGAGAAAATAGACTCAGTGAACGTAAGCTAATTGCAAAGCTCCCTTCCTAGAAGGCAGACACCGACGCGGGTAGGACCGGCGCAGGAAAGTTCACAAGCCAAACTTTTCCATTTTCATATCGTAATCAGTGTTAATTATTCTTCACTTCACGTTCCAACTAAGCCAGAAACACGCCTTTGTTTCACGCCAATACCGGGCGTAAAAAGCGCGCAGCTTTCAATCGGGTTGTAGTATTTCCGTGTTTATACCGAGCATTACGATAAGAAGTGAACTTTGCACCGTAAAACTCGTTAGAAACAATAACACACGGTTTTCAATGTAGCATTGGTATCAGTTGAAGAGGTTTCCGGGAAACATGGATACGATTTATCCTGAAACTACCAGAACCCAACCTCTAGAAACAGCTGAACAGCTTTTTTTTAACAAAAGCAATGAAATAAAAATCAAAAATTAAGGAAGTAAAAGGGAGACGCACACAAACAGACACATTCACACACATAGCACGATAAGGATGCAAAACACGTCAGGCGGGAAAACAAAAACAACTGCCATCGACCAAACATTCCGAGGGAGGGCCTTCCTGAAAGAGAAGTTTGTTTCAGGGCAAACGGTGAGAAAACGGGCGAAATTTGCATATCTTCCCGATTTTCAACTCGTTAAACTGTGCCAGAAAGCATTCCTTCGTCCGTGGCGTGCGATCTGCCGCGCGAAATCTGGTCGTTTTTGTTTTCTTTACTTGAATGTCTGTATTCATACTTTTCCTACTTCGGCCCGTATATTTCCAACTGTTACCGAAACAATTTCTTTTGCACCCAATTTTTCACCCTCATGGTCTCATTTTGTACTTTTTTCGAGCAACAACAAACAGCAAATGTTTGATGCAAATTACACCCGTGTAGAAAACGTCATCATCAAATAAAAAAAACAAGAATAAAAAGATCAGAGTGTGAGGGAAAGCGATTTTGAAAACTTGCAAAAGCACGTACAACAAAAGCTGGCAAAGATACCTTCTCGCCGATATTATTCGTATGAATGCAAGATGCCTTAAGCCGCTGGATCAGAACGAGGACATTTGCCGTTTTTGCCAGGAAATGTACAAAACAACCAAAAATAACAACTTCTCTCAATGCAGCGGCATTATGGATAGAAACGAAAGACAGGAACGGAACGGTATAATTAGAAAACTTTCTGCCCTTAGCATTAAGTTGCTATTTTGAGACGAAGCTCGTTCAAACCGCAGTCTATGCGGTGGAGAGGAAGTGTCAGAATGTTAGGACGCAACCAAAACAACATTGGCGATCCACTGAGGATGCCGTTTCGTTTGCACAACCATTTTCCGACCCGAAAACCGCATTACTCATCCTCATCCACTACCGGTCTTCGTTAGTGTTTTCATCCCCGGACACCGACGTGACGGGGAAAACAGCGTCCTCAATACATAAAACGAGTTGTCAAACTACATCACAACTACGGACTGGCCACACGACGAATCTTGTACCTACGGAAGTTTTGCTTTCAGCGCAATAAAAGCTCAAACTGGAGCAGCACGCAGCTCTCGTTTCGGTTCGGTTGAACGTTCGTTTAGTGTTTGCCGGAAAGAACTACGATGCCGGTTTGGGTGCTCGCATAGTGCAGTTTGGAGGAAGGCGGGAATGGGTATGATCTTTAAATTTGATTATTTTATTACGCATCTGCCAAGGGCCGGGAGTCTCTACGGATACGTCAGTGAATGTTATGCTAAAAACAGGTAGTTCTATCGCAGGACAGCTTCGAAATACCATCCTTATGGCTGAAAGGATCATTCCTTCCCCCATCCCCCAAATACTACAGGTTAAGAAGGGATAAAAAGGATGTTAGGTTGTAAATTTGGCACTTTATCCACTCATGCGAGCTACCGAAGAGACAACCGTTGCGCGCTGACGTCGGCAAGTCAGAATATAGTCCAACATGACGACGCTTTTCCGTACGAGGAACGAAGGAGGGAAGAAGAGAATGAAAGGAAAAAAGTTTCAAAATTAATCATTCAGTTAAATCGTGCCTGGTGCAAGCGTGCGCTTGGTGGGGGTACAAGGTGCTAAAGATGGAACACGTTCTTGCGGAGGGACATTAAGCGACAGAAAATATACGGTCCCATTTCAGCCATCTGTCTCGCACCTCGAGAGCACCTTCCACCGTTGCATGCATCGAAGGAAAGGTAAGCCACCGGGGAGCCTGGGCCGGAAAATCCCACCGGGACGTTCGTGCACCGAGCCAGAACAATAAAATACACCGCGTGCGTGTGTACGGTGCGATCCCAGGTGGTTTTGGATAAAAGACAGGCGCCTTTAGCAGCATCGTTTTACTGCATGAATACGGGCGAGTGCAGATAAGCACCGACTTGGGTGAGCATGTGCATACCCATAAATATTGGATGAGCAGCAACGTGCTCGTCGAATGGTGACGTTTTTCGAGCAAGTGTCGCACGGCGGGAGCAGAACGAAAAGTGAAGAATGAAAGATAACACTTATTTTAAGGAATAATGCATTTGATCAAACCGAACGAGTAGTTTATATGCTAATATTTCACAAACCAGATGAATTGGGCTAAGCTTTCGCAAATGCACTTGTACCATGCAGCAGACATGACCGTTGAATGCTTTCAAGCACAACATCTTTCAAGGCATTTTTTACGCACAACTTCTCTTTGGAAGCTAACCAAAAAATACCTAAAAATAGATTTTCTAGATTTTCAATTTTTGTAGGTCTTTCTTTGCCATAAGCTCCCCACAAACGGGAGCGTGTAGTACAAACGACACACACGGCAAAAACTCTCTAAATCGTTAACATTTAACAGGGCGAGGGATTGCCAAAAATCCAACGTTGACAAACACTTTAAAGCACATCAACGTCTTCCAACGACGCCAACCCGAGAGCGTCGGAACAAGGACGACCAAATCCACCCTTCAATCATACGACACGGGTTTTGGGTTTGGGTAGCGTACGCTCCACGGCAAACGGCAAATCAGCTATCCAGCCGGAAGGAAAACACGAATCGCATCCGCACGAAACCGGAGGAGACTCATCATTATTTTGATTGTCCATATACGTTCCGGATAGTTCCCCGACCCTAATCCTCCGGTGGCCCGTCCGCACGGGATTTCGTATGTTGTGTAAAATCAGTCCGAAGAGTATCAGCGCTGTAAAGCTTTCTCGGGCATAGAACAACGGGCAAACCAGACTAAGACGCTTCCAGCAACGGGGTAGCGAATCAACATCACCCATTACACCCCATTGCCAAAATCTGTTCGATCCCTTTTGCATGAGGAAGCAGCAGATTCTTTCCCAAGCACGACCGTCCCGCGACTCGCCAAACAACTAAGCCCAATCGTTAAGCCTATTTTAAAAGCGCCTACCCTGAACGACGATCCGATCCCGACGGTACCATCCCGTTCGCTGGAGGGAATCCTTCGAAGAAACCAAAGAATTATTTATTTGCAGAAGAAGAGGCAAAAAAAACATTTCGTCGAAAATCCTTCCCCAGGGTTTGTCTTTTCCACTGTATTTTTTTTTATTTTCTGCCTTTTTTACTTTGGGTGCGATAGAAGGACATTTTTGCTTCAGCCTACCATAAAAAAACTAAGACATCCGGACATTTTCGCATGAAAAGTCCCAAACGAACCTCCGGGGCAAGAAAAGAATGTTTAGCGTAAGGCATCGAACCTATAATCCCAGTTCGATCGAAATCGGAATTTTGGCATTTTTGGTGAGCAAAGCGAGCTTCGCGAACCAATACTTCGCTTTTTTTAACTTACACATCATAAAGTGTTAAAACATCCTTTTGGACGTCCTAAAAAATAACAAATAATTGGAACAGTTCATGCAAACTTAATATCAACATAATAAAGATTCTCCATCAACCAGCCTAATTTGAATGTCTAGTGGAATGCAACTATTACTAACACACCTTAATAAAAATATCAAAGTAGCGAAAATGATCCGTATTAGGTTCAAACTAGCATGCAATGGTCCGTCTAATATAAATTGTACTGTATAGCGAACATTCCTGCAAATGTGGGAATAGCAGTAAGCCTCGATGCTCAGAGCTTTATTACGGTGTGCGAAATGAAAAATCCTATTCCCACAAAACTCTTTCCATTCTACCGAAATCATCATCGAGTCTCTCATCGCATAGTGTCTAGGGGCACACAGAGCGAGGCACACAGAGATGCAATTTCGCGATGGGCAATCAAACTAACTCTCATTGCATTTTTTATTTCTACTTTCGTTGCCACTTCGTTGCATTTCTTCATCAATCTCCGAGAGCGTTGATAGATGACTGTCCCTCAGGGGATGTTTTGCCTGGTGCCAATTTCTTTGCCCCTTGCAACGCGTACCGTTGCTGACGAACCACAATCGGATGCACGGTGTCCTATAATCCGCCATGCTGCAGCGAATGACCACCGCAAAAGGAACCGCGCATCAGTTCGTCGTCCTTATGCTGTTCACGGAAAATGTACAGTTGGTAGTCTTGCATATCGCAAAATTTGCACGTTGTTTGCAACACGAATAACTCTTGGGGCAAGTTGGAATGTTCATCATCACGAAATTGAATGGATTCTACGAAATCACAACAGCAGCACGGTGCATAATGGAAGTGATAAAGGTGAGGTGGTAAATATGTGAGAAGGGATTTATTTCAATTCTAGCATACTGCAATGCAGGATGTGTTTCAGATCTCAAACTCTTTTATACAACATCGTCAGATAACATTTAAATGTTACTACCATATTTCAAAATACACGATACACTGATGCAAAAGTCTCTGCCAACTGTTCCAGCATGACTAATTGGCGTTGGTAACCGTGTACAAAAAACCAAAAATCATCATAACTAGTGCGCTGATGAAAATTAAAAAAATAGCACGACATCGGCGAGCGTGATGATACGACGGTGGTGATGTTGTGGTCCAGGTTTAAATTAATTGGCTCATACAGGCACTAATTGCCAGCATACACCGCCAAGAAATGTGAGCAAAACCGCATTCTTGACCAGTAAGCAATTAGTACACTATTATAACAGCTCGAAGACGAAGGAAGTCCGACTTGGGTGTACATATAAATTATGGCAGAAAAGTAAAGAGACATAATGTGTCTCTTTTATTTTAAGCATGCCTCAAAGATTTCATATTTAATGACAACTTTACTGGGGCTCTTATGAGTCAACTAGTCTCGTTGATCAAAACAAAGTTTCTGTCTGCAAACTAGACGACCGTCGGCTTTCAAGTACGTTCCAAAAAGTAAGGTCTCAAGACGAAAACTAGAAACATGCGCACGTAATTAAGATTAATTGCAGACACCGTCAGATAGAGGAATACCCTTCACTTTATGTTAATGGATAAACTTTGAGGCATCAGTTTAGTTACCGGAACCGTCCTGGTAGACGCAGGAACCTAGGATCCTTATACCTGACACAACTGGATAGACATAGGTTTTGGGAGAAAAGAGGTGCCAGAACTGAACCGTGAATCAGGAGAACAGGACACTTTGCGGTTACAGATATGCAAACACCCGCAGTAGAAGCTGGACAGTTCCTACCTGTCACGTGCAGAATGCAGAAGGTGGTGGGAAAACTTGTTTACATGACAATAAACGGATACGGCTCGACGGAAGTGACCCCTTTGAAAAGTATCCACCTCAGTGGTTTGATTCGGTTGGCCCTATCATCAACATCAGTACTATCATCATTACCACCGCATGGGAATCAGGTACAATCAGGTCCTTAAACAAACACACACATACAGCGTGTGTCGGACACGATCGTTACATGGCTAGGCTTTTTATCGGGGGAACGTTCACCCTTTAGAATCTCTTCGCAGATAAACACTGACTGCTCGAAAGCTTACCTGTTAAGACATTTAGTGTCTTAATTATGGTCGCCCTAAAATACCGACACGCTCTCCGTCACCGTTGCGTTGGGCTGGGAGAGAGTTTTTTAGCGGAAAACCACCCCAACCACCGCATATTCATGCAGAACACAGCGCAATGTCACGAGGGATAATGGAGAAAGCTGAGATAACGCTCGTTGCTGTCCTTAGTGTGTACACGCAGGATCCAAAGAAGTCATTTCTTCTTCCTTTGAAGTGGTGCGATGGTGGTTCGGTTTCTACGAAGATAACGATGATACCTTTGGTGCGTCGGAGCCATCATGCTCCCATAGATTCGTCGCGCGAGAAGCGATTTACTTGCCCGCTTATACTCGGTCTGTATCTGCCATAATTTCTTCTACCTTCTACCCTCCTTCTTTCCACTACATTTCGGTCTTGGCGCTAAAAGTTCGGTAAATTCCCACCGGTGGTTATAAGCAATTGCCAACGACATCAAACAGCGTCTTCCTGCACGCCGGGGCTTTAGCACCACCGTCACCATCATCATCATCATTTTCATGTCCATTAAATGTAACAATTTATGAACTTATGAACTTCACTGAACCGTACAGTATGGCGCATCTCCGCCTCCACCACAAATCTTCTGTTCACTTTTGTTAGAAGCACCCGCACATAAGATATGTTTCGCGGAAAATGTATCATTATAATCGCTAGGGAAGAATTGCTAGTCGTTACGAAGTAGATTTATTCGAGAGACCATGGTCCCGCGTGATGCATGTCTTGCAGCCACCGTTACTGATGCGTAGGTGAGACAATAATCACTAAAGAAGATTAGACGATATTCGGGAGTTTATTTAAATCAAGCAAACCGAACATAAATGAGCAAGTAGCGGGAAGTTGATACTATAAAGAAATCAGGTCGGTTTCTTTGAATGGTTGTTCATTTGAACACTAACCGAAAAAACTTTAACTTTGAACCATAATGTCAAGTTATATTAAAAATGACAATGATGTCATGACGTTGAAACCGGATTGATGTGGCGTTGATTGCATTCTGCGTGTAGGCTCTGTTTTTCGCTAAAAGCTAAAAGCGACCGTAAGTCGCGGCAGAAAGTCAATATGAGAACGTCGATAAAAGAAACTTTTCCAATAATTTTGTGAATTTATTTCGCACACTTTCAGCAACAGATAAGAAGTTTTTCTTCCTCGCTGTCTCCTTCCCTAGCTCACCAGCCAACGGCACTTCACGGTCTATTTGTTCACTTTGGGCAGGAAAGAAGTAGCAGTAAGGTAAAGTAACTTCTGCCCTGGCCGAAGCACGCCAAACACATAACACAACAACCATCATTGTTATGAGCTCCATTCTCTGCCACAGCATCTGCCTGCTTGTAGTCCCGAGGGTCTCGCATAGAACAAACAGAAATGGAGCCATATTTCCTACCCCACAAAGTAATGATACACACGAACGTCGATCGAAGCTTGCTCGAGAATGGCCCTTAGCATATTTGAAATCCAGCTCCACTAGACACCGCGCTCTCGCGCTTCCGAGTGGCGGGCAAAGTTGGCGGCTGCGTTATCACACGAATTTTACGGCCGAAAGCAACCGGTGGTAATAGGGATCGGCCTCGTTTTCAGTCACCCATAAAATCAAACTCAACTTTCACGCGGCGCAATTTAGATCGCCCATTCGATCAGGACGAACAAGAAGAAAACATCGAGGTCACATGACAGGGTAAACAAAGCTGATGGAAAGCCCACCATCATGGGCTGCATGGTTATGCCTTAAAAAGGTGTTGAGGAGAAATTTGTCCTACCTTACAGATATCAAACTTTGACACGCCGAGACGCGTGACTTCTGCTATCAGATAACGTATTTCACCTGTGTTTTGTACCACCATTCCATTACGCACGTTGATGAAACTTCGGGGCGTTTTACGACGAATTTCAATTCCCGCTAGTATTACGATAATGAATTCATTTAAATTCCCAATTACACTTGGCCCAAAATAAAATGAATCCAATCTTTTGCTGATGAATGCAGTGCATGGAAAAAGATAAAAAAATACCGCAAATTTACATCACGCAAACATTACTCCATTTTCGGTGACTGTCGGAGTTCGTCTTACGGTGTAGTATCTTTGCACTCACAAGATTGATAGTGCGGTGGACCATGAGACGAGGAACGAAGGTAAGGTAGATTCAATTTTCTAATACCAACGCTACACGATGATTGCGCCAGCGTCTCAAGTACCGTCAGCAAATGAGTATTATCAGCCCACCAGCACCCATCCATTGCCGTCGAGATTTTCACCACAGTTCCAACCGAGCGTGCAGATTATCCTAAGGATTATCATGCCTCTGGTGTCCCAAGGCACCAGGATCAACGGAGACGACCTACTTGGAACTGTCATAGCTACTTGGAGCCAACGCTGGCGTCGGAAACAATCTGAAAGCAAACCAAACCGGGGTCGAAAAATGCGAGTCGGTTTATTTGGTGGCTAACCACTCACCATCATCGCCGTCGCAATGGCTTATCTATGTGCAATAGGTCTTGGGCAGCTCATCACGGTTCTCACTGCACGCCGACGGAACCGGATATTCCTCAGTTCCTGTCCGGATTTCGTAACCGAGGTGATCTTAATTTTATCACCAAGATATCTCCGATGCCCGGTGTGCCTCCATTAAATCCCGCACCGACAGATTTCTATACCTCTACCCCGACCTCGCAAGCCCCGTGGGCCGGCGCACACCCGTTTTTCGTACGTTCTTTCGATTCCTTCGCTTCACTTGCTAGGTTGATTGCAATTTTGCGTCGATACAGACGTAATAAAATTCAATTCCATTTCCTTATCTAGTAGCAGGAGGGCAGCCAAGAAGGACGGCCAAGGCGTAAACGTAAGATACACGAACCGAACCGGTAGAACGGTGCCGTAGGAAGCGAAATGTTCCAGGGTTAAAAAGACACCAAACAACAACAACAAAGCAGTGGCAGAACATCTGACCCGGCTTGGAAAGAGCTTCTGCTAGAGATAAAGTCGTTTAAGCTAGAGCAAAAAAAAAGATGCAATCAATTTCTTTCGATATAGTGGGTCCCAATGCGTCTTCGACCTTACTACGTCTGTTTGACCATTCGTCTCTATAATCTGTAACACCAGCAGAAGTAATTCCTACCAATCATCTACTTAATGTTCGCAATCACTGTGGGTTGCAGGTTTTGCACAGCGAGTATTTTTAAGGCAACAGATTAATCTACTAAGTAATGAATGGCAAGCAAGCTCCGCATTTTCAGCCAGGTTTTAAATTAAGCCTTTAAACCGCGGACGAAAATTCACGTCCGATAGCCTGAACCTACCTGTGCCTATTGGTTGATTGATGAACTCAATTGAAATTTGTATCTCGAACACCTTTGCATGAGCCTTCATAAACGGCTTAGCACACTGAGGAGGATATGACTGTTTGATTTGTCATGCTCTGTTTATACAAATTTCCCTAAAGCAATACCTAACAGCTCAGCACAGCTCTTATCACCATATCAGAAAAACCCGTGCTACATATTTTGCGAATGTCATTCTGTCTTTTCGACCTTCCGACAGCCGATCTCGTCATCCCTCATCACAGTGGTTCGTTTATTTGAATTCAACTCACAGGGCAAGACGTGAAGAAGCCGACACGCAAGTGGAAGTCGTCCTGGAAACTGACGACCGTTTCTTGTAGGTAGAAACGAAGTATGTGCCGAGTCATGCTGGGGGTGACTTTCGCAAACGCGTCCCTGTCGAAGCCGGAAACGTGGAAACGATCCTTCCTTCCTTCCTATTATTTCAATTCAGCTACGAATCTTGCCTTCGTCATAATTTAATTTAACTTAATAATGCCGTTCATAGAAGATACGTTGCCGGCACGTACACAGTGTGAGTGTGTGCGTGAGTTCGTTTCGTTGTGTATATCGTTGCGAAAGGAAGCAATAGGCGACTACTTCTGCTTAGGAGAAGTACCATTAATTTACTATCCTGTTTTTACGTCTTCTTGTGTACACAAGAATACTATATCCGGGTGTCCACAGAATGACATGTAGTCTTGACAAGAATTTAAACTAACGTCGCACAACGTGGCATCATCTGGGAAATAAAGCAGTAAGTAGTAATGTCATTATTTTCTCCGATTTGTAGAACCATGCGGGCGGTACCAACTTTATTCGATTCAAAATCTCTTGTATCTACGTTGTTTCCGACCATCTCTATAGTTGCTCTGGAATGGAATATTTTACACATCTTTCTAAGCGAGCCAACAACGAAAGAAAATTTCTCCCTACCTTCCACGTCAGATATTGAGCCATCTGCTTACCACTGCATCTGTTTGGTGGCAATATGAGCAGAACAGCTTATCGAAATGTAAATTCCATCATCGGCATCACCTTTCGTCCTCCAGGGCGACGTTATCGCTTGCAGTTATGGAGCGATAAACCACTGTTTTGAAATATTTACTGCCCTATGTATTGAGCAAGCAGCAGTGAGAAATGCAAATATGATTTAAAATCAGTTCACCGGGCGTGGAACATAAACTCGGATCGTAAGGATTTTTTTTTTTTCAAATTCACTTTCAATATACTAAAACCATACGTCAGTTGCAAATCTCCCTCTCCATATAAACTTGTCGCGTAAATGCTCCTCTGGTGAATCGATAAAAGTTACATGAGTCTTAATGATTCATCACTGTTGGTAAGTTTTACGAAAAATACAACTGTTAAACCTTCATCGGAACTCAATTGAAACTTTCAATCATGTCGAAGAAACTTACTTCCTCCACAAATGAAGCGTACATGATTTGGACGGGAAGCACATCGATGAATCATTTTCCAGTAGAAGAAAAAAAAATCTTCCTTTATGAATCTATTCTACATCGGTACATGACGTAGTCGTTAAGAGCTAGGTAAGTCGCCGAAATCCGACAAAAAGTTTTAAGTGATTTCTCAAACTCCGTTCCCCCGTACAGGCTGGCTGGATGGTGGAAGATTGAACAAGTTCGTGCAACGCTGATACTACACGATGATCACGAGCAACCCTGAACGACAAAAAGGAGGTGGTGTACATGCTGTGAAAACTAAACAAAACTTTTACCCGCCCCCTTCCCCCACTTCTCGTTAAAACCACGTTCGACGATGCTGCCTTCTGTCCAGTTGATAGAAAGTCGCAACCGCTGCACACAGCGACGAGAAGAAATTCTACTCATCATCACCAACCATCGTCATCGGTGGCAGTCGAACGGGGTCGAAGTTGACGGACTAACAAATGCCTCAATGAAACTTTGCTTCCGAATAGCTTAGCGACTGAGGCTGCTTTCGTAAGATGAAGTTGCAATCGACTTTACACAGCCAGCAGTAGCCTTAGCTAAATTTATAAAATTAGTCTCCCACGTTTACGCCAATATACAAATAAAAAATTATTCTTGTTCAGGAAGAGTCGTTTCATTTTTGCTCGGAAGGTAAAGCTATTAATAGCTATTAATAATAGATTATTAATTAAGGTGATTGATTGGAGTGCTAATAAGGAACGATTATTCAAATGATCATGAAATCATGAAAGCAAAAGATAGCACCGTATTAAGGATCAATGAAAAGAAACACCATTTTTGCATCCACCGTGCTTTATTGATTGGTGTCAGAGATACATTCCCGCGAATTCCACTGCACGGTCGGACCGAGGAGCGACTAGTTTTCCATTTGCGCGCCGTTTTTCCGTTTTCACTGCGGTAGGAAAATGGTGCCATTTGACAGGAAATGGAATGTAATAGACACTTCAATCCCGGAACGATGCTTGCGATCGCTGAAGGCGTCAAATGGGGCGGATGCAACAGTTGCAACAAAAGCCATCGTGACTTCGCGCTCGAATGGCCCGTTTTCCCATGTAGTGGTAGCCTCTGGCGCCGAACGGGCGGCGACGGTGCCAGACAGGACGCCTTCCAAAAGGACATCGGCTATATTGGCGTTTCAGCTTCAGCGACAATGATCTAGCGAAACGTGAAACTAGAGACACCGGCACATAGTTTCGAATATCCTCCATCAGCCAACATTTGCAGACCGGAAGGGCAAAAACCCGCACTGTCCCCTAATCTGTCCGTGTAGCAACATACACGTACACACACACATGCACACAGCAAACAAAGCAAAATGAACATTCGTGCCAAAAGAACTATGCCAGCCGAACAGCTCGCCAATCTTTGCCCCACTTCCGATAGGAAAAGCGTAAAGGACACGAACTCAACGTTCGATTACTGAAAAGATGGACACAAGCACGCGAGACGTCAAGCATGCGAAGAGGGCTTTTCTTCCGAACGTATACATCTGTATACTGAGCGAAATGAAAGTGTCCTGTCAGAAGCCGAAACTCTCGGATAAACGAAAAAATAAAAAAGCGCCAGAATCAACGAGAAGCCTTTGCAAAAGAATTGAATCGTTGATGCAAAAAGCCGTCAAGAATTCGCCAAAACCCCGTCCGTCGTCCCAACAACTAACCCACACCTCCACTAACGCTTGTGAGTCCACAAAACGTCCTGGCACGAGCCCCTCCGTACCTTCCGCGAATGTGACGGCATGATCCTAAGGAGCACATAAAAGTGAAGTCATTCTATGTCATTCCTTACGCGCACCCGGTGCCTCAGCGGCATAACTTTATCAATTTGGCACATAATATTTCATAGTTCAA
>JXXA01000774.1:0-21376 GCA_000956255.1 Anopheles punctulatus | reverse complement strand
AAAAACATCCCACCCGATCTGGGTGAGGGAAGAAAGGAAGGCCGGGGCTGGATGTTGGAAAATTCCCAAGACGCAAAAGGACACACACCGAGGAAAAACTTGACGTTGAACGACGAGGACGATGGAGCGCTCGAATATCTTCCCCCTCCGCCCAGCTACATCTCGCCGGTTTCGCCACCCTCGCCTCGGTTTGATCAGGTTGCTATCTCACTCTCGTGCTGCTTTCTCGCCTCACTCACGCGCTGTCGGCATCTTCCAGTGGCTTTTCGTCATTTTTTGCCTCTGTTGGGTGCCATTTCGATTCGAGCTGGGATAAGAGAAAGCAACCTTCGCCCCAAACACACACACACACACCCACACACAACGATACACTGCGTACAGAAGCGACGATACCGTTCTCCCGTGACGCGGGTGTGGTGCACGCAGGCAGGGAAAATCGCTAAAGTTGAGAGCGCCGGAATGATGGGTAAAACTTTCTTTCTTCCCAGGCGCATCATCCCGGGCGGGCGAATGAGGAACGGTGAGAGGTTTATAAGGATCCATTTTGCAGGAGGGTGGGTGCGTGCGACGAAACCGGCGAACTTCTACTCCCACGGCCAGCTCGAAGACACTAAATGAAGCATCGATGCCACCCCGTGTGGGTGGGAGTGGGCGCAGTAAGAAAAAAAAAGGTCAGATACGGATTCAGTTATCGTTTCGGTAAATATGTAAAGCAGTGAGCGGGCGACAAAACACATCCTGCCGGGTGTTGAGTGGGAAAGGGGGCGGAGGAGGGGGATCAAGAGCGAGGGGAAGAACATTTCACAAAACAGGATGATGTGCGCGCGTGACTGTGTGTGCGTGTGTTTGTGGGTTTCCTTTTTGGGTTAGCAAAAAAGATGAGCTTTTATGGCACAAACCGTACAAAACCGGGGCGTAAAGGACACGGCCCGGTGTTGGTGGCCGCCATAAATGTGGGGTAGCATGGGGATGGTGGAGATGCGTTGCCATAAAGATGGGAGGCGACAAGATTGAACTTTTTCCTTCGAAGCCTCGTAAAATCTTGCACGAGCTGCGAAGGGCAACTTCTTCTAGCCGAAAAGGACGGCGGTGAAGCAGTCGACGACCACAGTGGCAGTCTTTAGCGCAAGGATCTTCAGGTCGTACTTACGGGACCAAAATTAATGACCTTTGGAGGCGGCGGTTCGTTCGGTTAATGCCATCGCCTGGACGGGACGACCACCGGTAGATGTGATACAATTTTCGGGGTTGGAAAACACCTCACTCCGAACCCTCCAAAGGCTTCCCCGTTCCATCAAACACTCTTTTCCCTGTTGGTCGTCAATATCGATTGTGCAAATGTGCCCATAAAAGCGACCTACAGACCAAAACTCCAAGCGCACGAAGCGGTCCCCGGAATGGGTGGGTTGTGAAAGTTTCACCTTTGAAAAATTACCCATTTTCGAGGGATCCCGAGAAAATCCCACCGGGGGTTGACACGCGTGGGACGGTAGGTGGGAAAACAAGGACACTCACGCACACTAAACCCGCTTGAATGCCGAACGCGGCGGAGGAGCAAGGGAAGTTTATTTTTTGAATAATACAACAGGAAGTCCGAGAAAATTTATTATCCGTTCGCTTGCGCTCCCTTCACATGGCCGTTCCAAAGGAGGCCAATCGTTTCCGTGGCCGAAACGGTCGTGGCGCGGACGACTGCTCTCGTGTCGATTTTCTCGTCCTGGTATCGCCGGACGCAATACCACATCGACGTCTTTCGAGTGCTCCGTCGCCTAATGCCATCAGAACGATTCCTTTTTATTTTTCTTAAGGAGCAAACAGTAAAAATCGTACTCTCAGCTGCACAATGGGCAAGCGTCATACGACATATGCGATGCGATGCGATAAAAAATGCGATTATAATTCACAATGAACTTCAATGCTTTTTGTTTTGGACTAAAAATCAAAATAATAATAAAAAACATAAAAGACAATAATAAAACAACCCATTGTTTGGTCGAAGCTTTTATAATCTAAATTTAAATTCGAATACACCAACTTTCTATCCACCAACAACCCAGTGTGCAGTGGATTAGCCACCGAACCGATCTGGCTACCTGTACTCGGTATGCTTGGAGCCTGGAGCGGTGATGACGGGAGGTGAAAACGGTTTCCGAGTACCCAAAAAAGGACATCCTCCCTTCTTCCGCTGCCATTTCCCTCCGACCTGTCTTCCTGGAAATGGGGTCTACCTTCCCAGGCGGATTCTCATTTCGAGAAGGTTAATGCGCGCAGGCAAGATTTTCGGCAAAAATGATCATAAAAAAGGGATACATCTCCGTGGACGAGGAAAGGAGCCACATAAAAAAACGTTATAAAAATGAAAAAAAAAATGTATGAACGGAAGGTTAGGAAACGCCGGACCGGGTCCATCAAGCGGGACCAAAATCGGTGGAAAATGCCCCTCACGGCATTGCTGTATCTTTTCGCTACCGGCCCACCCAAAACTAAGCTTTCTGACGATTTCGATTTTCCCATTTTTATTCCGCGCGCCTTCCATCAGAAGAAAGATTCGGCAGGGTGGGAAAAATCCCAGCAAAGCGAAGATAAAGCGAAAAAGGGCCACCACATGCACGGGACACCAAACGCCAAAAAAAACCCCAAATTTTCCGATTCCAATTGTTCTTTTTTCCTGCCGCTCTGTGGTGTGTGGCGAGGTTCGACGGATGTATTTCCGGACTGTTTTGTTGCTGCTTTTTTCCTATTTTTTCTTTGTTCCACCGGAGCATCAAAATAGCCTCCGATCTCACGATGCGAGACGGGCAGGGGGAGAATGATACCCCAGCGGACAGTGAACCGATTGGGTTCGATTTTAGGCTAGGCGGCGAGGCGGCGAGGTGGCGTGCAGCGAAGGGAGGGGGAGCGTATAGGGCGTAAAGAAATGTGTATAAATTCGGTCGTGCCTGGAAGCCTCGTACGGGTACCGTAGAGGGAGGCAAAAAATGGACAACAAAATCAATAAACACATAAAGCAGCACAACAACAATAGAATCCGTCGTACCGAACGGCAAACGGAAGGCTGCGTGTGTGAGTGGGCACGTGAGGGCGAGAGCTGAGCACTGCCCGATTCCAATCACAGCAGGCCCACCAGTCCGATCCTCATAACCGGCCGGATGTCCTTGCCTGCGTGCCTGTCCTAGCGAAGGAAGGAACAGCAACAACGCACATGATGTATGGTGGTTTTTCATGACACAATAAGCGCGAGTGAGCGAGTTGAATGAGTGAATGAGCGAGGCAGCATGTGGGTTCACATATGTACACACACACACTCACACCGGCTTCAAAAGCTGCGGGGGAAATGAATATCAAATGGAAATTTCCTCCCCAAACTCCCAACCATCCTTCTCTCTCCTCGTTTCCATGCCCGGTATCGAGGCAAGATGTGAAATGTATCGTTCCGCTCGTCTCGCATTTAATTTCTCACCCCGCCACCCCTGGGCTGTTCGGGAACAGGGCTCTCAATCGTGTTAAGAACAAACACATCATTTTAACCTCGTTCTAGAGCACTCCGTGGGAGAGGAAGGGATAATAAGAAGCTCGAAATAACTAGCGTTCGAGAAATCGACGACGACGAAGTTTTCTCTCACCACCACACGATGGGGGAAAACTTTCTCAATTTTACCCAAATTCATTGCCTTGCTGCTGGCCGTTGGTAAACCTCAACCTCGAGCCCCGCGATGTAAGATTTCCTGCGACCCTTTTCAGTGTGTTTTTTTGTGTTGTTTTTGTTTATTTTTCTATTTCGTTTCGAGGTTAAACTGCATGCGAAAGGCTTCTTTTGCACCCCTTTCGCGTACGCAACCCAGCGAGGGTGTCCCTTTAGAATGTTTTTTTTTTTACGTTTGTCCAACATTTTACAAACTTTTGTTTCACACGTACCATCCCGCCACGTTGTTTTTAATGCCTTTCTTCTGCTTGATCCTTCAATCTGCCATTTGCAAATGACGCAATCGGTTTTCATTTTTTACTTTGGTGTTTTTTTCTTTTTCGTTCGTGATGTATATTTTTATTACGATTTTTTAATTCCCATAATGGAGAAAGTTTGTTTTCCAGAACAGGCGGCGAAAGTCCTACGTCATTCGTCCTTGCTCTCTCGATTGCGTTACGGATAGAAGAAAAGAGATAGAGGGAATGTGTTACGTTAAACACGTCATTTAAGAGAGCGAAGAGAAAACCAAATAAGCTGCAACGTACGCTTCCGAAACGTACTCCCTCTGGTGTTCATTATGTGTTCATTTTAACTCATAGCGCTCATCATTAGAACAGGTCAATTTTATGATGAATGAATTATTGTTTTTTTTTAAAGCATGCTTTGGAAATAGCAGCAAGTGATTAAATAATCTAAAAATTCAAATTATAGAAGCATAAGAAATATTGTCAAGAACAAGCAGATAAACTAAAAATAAAAATAATGTTAATTTTATCATTTTTTTATCATTCTTTATCATTTTATCGAAATAGAACCTTGCTTTGAACCGATGATTTACACAACATTTAAAAATAGAAAACATAAATATAGACAACCTCCAATAAAAAAAAGAGTAGCCCTCTTCCGGCAAAAATAAATTTCACCGTTTGTTGTGTGAGCCAATTCTAATTCGATCGGTTCACCATCGCGTACCGTATAACAAGACACAAAGAAAACAACAACAAAAAAACGCTTCACAAAACCGTCTCTTGCAACTCGAAAAAAATGCCCATTTTGTAACCCTGCATGGAGGACTGCATCAAACATCAAACAGCGACTGTCGGAATAAAAAAACAGGAAAAAAAACAACAAAAAATACATAAAGGGATGTATCAAATTTCCCCCGATCCCATTCCGCGTTCGCAGGTCGCTCGCCTTGTATATGTGTGTGTCGGTGTGAGCGTTTTTTTTTGGTCTCTCCTACAGAGCTCAAGTACGAGCCCGAAAGGACATCACAGTGTGCCGTCGTCGCCGTCGACGTAATAGCGGATGCCAGCGCTAGAAGCGGCACACACTTTGAACGCAAATTATAGGGCGTTCTTGTCGGGTTCTCAACAAGAGCGGGAAGGATGTACCGTGACAAAACACACACGCACACAACCGTGCGAGGGAACGCAACGGCGGCAACCGCGTAATATTTTAATCATAATCATAAACGGTAATCGAAAGAATAATGACGGAGCTGTTCGGCGGCGTTCGACTCCACGTCAACCGATTACGCTGCCGCTGCTGGTTGAGAAAATTGCGCCGTTCCCGCGTGCGACACCCCTCTCTTTGGTTGGTGGTTCCGCGATGCAACTGGGCCCGCCTGCCGGGACAAGTCCAACGTTCGCGACGCTCGTTTTGTTTGGCTTCCGAAACACGGCCACAGCGAGCGAAACCCGAGAACGCGAGGGGTTGCTGTGTATTAGTTTATCGAATCTGTTTGCTCGAAACAGTTGCGGTGTGGAAAGTCGCGCCAACCCAAATGAGCCCTATTACTGTGCCGGATCCATTGACTGCAAACTGTCCGGTGCCCGGTGGCAGCAGAAGGGAGAGTGAATGTAATAATTTCAATTTTTTGTTTTGATTAGTAAGCCTTCATGTTACGAAAATATAATTGCGATTCCTTTAACAATTCGATATTTTTATAATTCAATTCAAAAGTGGATCAACAGTTATGAAAAATTAAACATTTATAATTACTGAACCACCCTGCACACAAATCTTGCAAAAATATTCACCAACACAACCAAACCGCAAACGGAACGAAAACACATATTCAAATGCCGTCCTCGTCATCGATGTTTCAATTACGCTCTTGCGTCATTTGCAGCAAACCATTCCAGTTTTTGCCATTTCCATCTGTCATCCATCCGATTGTCCGTCCGGGTCGGCAAAAGGAAAAGAAGGAAACGGTGCGAGTTATTTACTACGTCACTGCTTCTCGCCCCCTGTGTCAAACAGGGCTATGTTTACCCCTTTCTTTGCTTCCATGGGGTTGGTTTGCTCCTTTTTCGGCATGGTTTTTGTGCACGCGGGGACGCTCAGCCCGCCATTCCATCCTTTGCCAGTTGTCCTCGGGAAGGAGGGCAAAACATGGGGAGGAGGTGGATTTGAGCATTATCGATATGCGTCCTGCATCCGTCCGCGACGTTTCCCTTCAAATCACTGTTACGGTGACTACGCGTGCGGGACTTTTTTTGAGCCGGCTCTTTATGTTTGCGTGAGTGCGTCTGCAAGGATTTTCTCCCGCATGTCCGCGATTTAAGTCCGCTATCGAACACCGTAACACTGTGTTCGAAAACAACGAAGCAGCAAAAAGAAACCGATCGCTACAATCGTGAAGAAGGGTTGCATACTTTGGCGGGAATGTTTTTTTTTTTTATTCAATTTTCCACCAAGTCCTCCCGGCTCGTCACAGCATCCTTCGATTTTGATTTTTCCTTTTCAAGCTCCTCGCAAAAAAAACGGGACGGGACGGAAAACGGGCATACAGACAAACACACACGCACAGCGTGGTGGCTGTGGGGTGCAGGACGTCTATCGAGACAGACCATTAGTTGCGTGAAATATGGTTGGAGAGGAAAGCAAACCGAAAGGTTGCCGTGTGACGAGTCGTTGATGAATTTGGCACACCGAGAGCATGGCAAAGGACCTTCCACAGAAAGGTTTTCGTACAGTTTTCGTACGAACCGATTTGCAAACGATCGATTTTTATCTTGCAAAACTGCTAAAAAGGCCTAAGGGGGAATGGTTTTGCTTGGGTCAATTTAAATCCTGCCAGCGAATGATTCAGTCCAGCTTCAGCTGCGAAACAGATGAACCCTGGAAACGTACTGCCTTGCAGTGTGCAAGCATCAAAATAAAATAAAAACCTCATCCGTTCCTCGCACACACGCACACAAACAATACGACACCGATCGGGGATGAGCAAAAGGAGGCCATGCGACTCGGCGACAACAAATCGCCGGACTCGTCGCAGTAGTCAAGCGCGCCGTCACCATCATCATCGTCGCCGTCGTTAAGCGGAGGGGAAAAACGAGATTTATTAACTTTAATTGAAAATGTTTCATGCTGCGTTTCACATTTCGCCCGTACTCGTCCGGGCCCGAGGGCCGGAGTCCGGAATCGTTTTGTTCGTTTCCGTTCCGTTGGACGCATTTTGTGTGTGTGTGTGTGTGTATTTTTTTATTTTGATTTTTCGTCGATTCGTTGTTTAAAGCCATTGCGCGTCCCGGCAAGCGACAAGATGGTTGTTTAATTGTGGTGTACGGTGATGGCGATTCGTTGTTTATTTGCGTGTGTGCGAAAAGGGGTGCGAACCGTGTGTATGCTCGCCCGAATGCGGGCTCAATGAATCGTACCTTGTGCTGTTGTTAATTTTTATGCTGTCCTTCTCTCCACATGAGTAATGCGCTTGTACCGTACCTAGGGGGAGAGGAAACAGAAAACATTCATTATTGGTCAAGTAGTTAATGTAGAGAATGATAATATACCAATAAATCTGGCAGCAATCAGAGGGGAAGGTAGGGTTGTTTACCTCGACGTAACAAAATTATTTCCGAACAATTCAACAGTTGTTGGCACCCCTTTGTTGAGATAATGAAAATAAATTTTACAAATTTTTAAAATCAGTTGTCAATTAACTCCTTGATTGATTTTTTTTGTCAAAAGTGATGTTGTTTTCATTTCTTTTTTCGTTTTTCATTTAAAAAATCATTGAAACTCCACAACTTGATAGTTGGAATTAACAACACACACACATAAAAAAAACGATTATTTACTATTGTGTAAATTTGCACAAAAGACTAGCAGAAAGAAATCGAAATAAACGTGAAACGTCCAATGCGAACTGAGGCACCGCACACTCTGCAAAAATATGTTACATAACAAAATGACCCAACCATGCAACACAGTAGCAAATGTTGCTGCATTCGCCACAAAGTCTTCGGCACTCCAGGCAGGTGTTAAGCTTTATGCGACCAGCTTCATAAAACCCCCAGTTTTCGTTCGTCACAGCTGCACTAGAAGCATGCGGCCGTGATGGGTTTCGATTGTTTTGCTTCTCTACTTGGCCACCACCAGCACCCCTCCTGGTACCATCATGCACATGCTTTTGTTTAAAAACTTTGCTACGGGGACTTTTTCTCGCGTACGTTTTTTTTTGTTTCTTCTTGCACCCGAAACACCCCGAATCGCGAAAGCTCACGTAAGCAGAATGCATGGAAATGTGCTTAAATCATGATTTGTGCGACAAATGTACGGGACCCGGCGACGGACGGCCCTCCCCTGGCGGTCCAGGCTCCGTGACTTATTTGCGGCTTTCGTTTTCGTTTCTGCTCATTTTAATTTGCATCGTGATAAATGGGCGGCCGTCGGGGCACGCGGGGTGCAAGCGTTTATAAATTGCACCGCTCACACAAAAGATGACATTTGGCGTGCGGATTTACTGTTTTCGTATCATTTGCGGTTGGTTTTTTGCTTTTTTTTGGTTTCGGAGGCGTTAAAACAAGGGCACATTTTGTTTGAAAAAGAGCTTAAGTGCACATGATTAATTTCAACCAGTTTTCGATTGGCTTGATTTTGATCAAACGAAGCAGACCATTTTCAGAAAATATTCTTTTCATTCAAGATGAAAAATTAGAATGGAAAAATTTATTTTACGATGGGACAGCCAAGCCTGGCTCGCCAACCTGCTTCACCATACCACAGCAAGGGCCTCGAACCCAACACGCTCGCGCTGCGACTTTTACCGATCCATTTCCAAATGAACTCATTTTCCCATTTCCATGGCCGGTCGATAGAAAATCGCGGGCAGGAGGAGTAAAATATTCAATTTATAAACTACACACTAGCGCACATACACAACCACACGTAAAGTTCCGAGCAAAGCGAAGCGAAGCAAACGAAACGTTCCAAGCGCTTCATTTTCCAGCACACGTACAGCCGGCTGCCGGATAGACATTTGCGCGTGTGTGTATGTGTGTCTGCATGTGCGCGTGCTTTTTGTATTAGTTTTATTTTTGGTTTGCTGCTCACCAAAGCCGCCAAGAGCGAGGCAGCGACGAAAAAGCTTCTCCAGTGCCTGCGCCCAGCCCAACGAAAGGTTGACGGGGGACCGCGAAAAAGGGAGCGGGTGGAAAATACCATCGCTTCTTTCGCCCCACATTCTGCTGCTTGCCTCCCGGGCTGCCCACCGCCGAGGGACACACGCTCGGTGTGCGCTTTCTGAATGAAGCGAAACTGCGAACAGGCGAGCGAATCGAATCGAAGAAAAGCAAAACACAAAATATCGGGGCGAGCGAACGAAATGAAACAAGCAGCAAAACAGCGACAGCAACAGTAAAATATAGAGAAAGAGAAAAAAAAACAGCACTGTACATACAAGAAGAGATCGTTCGTCGTCGACGACGGCGTGGTGGTGGCGAAAGAAATAAAAACGATATGGAAAACGGGCGCAGTGCAGTGGAGATACGGGAATGGAAGCCACCGCACCACCCCGAAAACACTCCCCCAACCAGGCTCGTCGTCGGTGAGGCTTTCGTTCGCATCGGGCGCGCGAGCTTGTGGTACGATTTTGCATCATTATGAGGTGAGTGAGGGTGGTGCGCTGGGAGGGGCTCGGTGTGGTATTGGGTGGTCAGTGGCAAATGCGACAATGCGACTTGCCTCATGCACAAATATACACGCACACACACACACACACGCCGACTCACAGCGCAACCGATGGGCTGTGCTCGACTACTCCGAATGCGCCGCCTTGAGACGGTTGGACGGCAGCTACTAATGAAGAAGCGAAAGAGGCAGAGAAGTGGAACGAGGGCGCTCGACATCGGATCCAGGGGAAGATGGGAGGAGTGTTTGGCCGACCGCTGAGGGCGCGAGACCTCACATTCACATGAAATTTCCTTACGTCACCTGCCCTCTCAAGTTGCGCACCGCGGCAGAGGCGCTTCGTTCGTCCGTTCGCTTGCTCGGTTCGATGACGGCGGACGACCTTCTTCGCTCCGACCGCGCGTATGTCTGTGTGTGCCTACCCGTGCACACTACGGGTAAGGCGAAGTGATTTGCTGCCCACCACCCCCTCGGTTCCGACCCCACACCCAGCAGCGACACTAGCACCCAATCCAAGGAGAAGGAGTTCGAGCTCGCTGGACATTTCGTTGGGCGCGACCCCTAAAACGCAAGCGGTTCGTGGTGCAGGCCTCGTGCTACAGCCGTGGACGTGGCAGCGGTGGCAGCAACACACTACATTGAAAACAATGTTTATCACATATATTTCGTTTCTTTAATATCGTTTGAACTGATTGAACTCAAATAATTTAAAAAAAATCATCCCTTAAAATGGATCACCACTGACACTGATTGAGTGGCGAATTAAACGATGCGTAAAAATTGTAAAATATTCAAAATGAGAACACTGATAAAACTGACTAATATAAACCATGTGGAGTACAAATTGGTGTAGTCGTTTAATCCAAATTTTTCATCACTTTTAATGGATCTTAAAACTGACGATGGAATAAAAGCTGAAAACCATCCAGTGCTGCGCTCATTTTGTGCACGACTGTAGCTATTGCCTTGACGCGACTACTTCTCGCGTACTACTTCCCGCCCGGTTCCCAACACTGTTTCCTGCTCCCCCCCTCTCCCCCTCACCATCCGGTAGGGTGTATCCGGCGACGTAAAGGTTTGTTTGGTTTTGTTTGCTGGCGACCACTTGCGGACGCGACGCCACCCAATGTTCGGTTGACCCCCTCTCTTGTCATTCGCCCTCCCACCGCGCGGTTTGTCTCAGGCACGGGCTAGTTACTATAACTATTTCTGTTTTCTTCCTAGTTTCCTCGCTACCCTTTTCACCCTTCCCCCACTTACGAATGGAACGGAACGGGGTGGCGGTTGTGTGCGGTCTGTCTTTTCGCCGCCCGTTTGTTGCTGCGTTTTGCTACACATAAACGCGCTAGGTTGGCTCCTCTAGGCTCCCATGCGGAATGGGCGACATCGAAGGGGGAGACGGAGAGATAAGCTCGTGCATACCGTACACTCGCGGTTGGATCTGTTGCCGTCGGAGAGCAAAGGCAACGTCGTGCGCAAGGCCTTTATGATCGATTAATGGCTCACCGATGCACCGGGCGTTTGGCTCGTTCAGTTCGTTCTCGAAGGGTCATTGATTTCTTCTGTTGCCCAGCGCGCGCGTGTGTGTGTGTGTGTTTTTGTGCCCTTTACCGGGAAGGCCCCCACGCACCCAAAACCAAACCCGATCGATTCCTCCGCCTCGCCCCGGTGACCCGAACGGTCCGGTTGGAGACGATCAGGTTCAGCGGTTCCGGTGTTGCCTTATGATAATTTTCCCATTCCAGTTGGCAACGGCTGGTGGTGGATGAAAAATCGATTAAGGGTGAACAGAGCAACACGCCTGAGTTGCGGTGAAACATGTCTTCATTTATCGTAGCACAGGAAAAGAATGAAACGATTTCGCGATTCTAATAACAAAATGGGATCGTTTCAAGTGAAAAGTCTAAACATACGTTGAACAAGCGCTCGATCAACACAACCAAAGGCAAATAAATAGTTTATACCGCACTTTGAAGTAGAAAAAAACACAAAATTGAAATTTTATCAGTGTCCCAGCATCAAATATTAAAGAATTTAAAATAATTTTGCGCTTTTTATGAAGCTTTACATCTCACTTGTCCCAAGATTCAAGCAAATAATTCCTTAATAAAACGTTCCGTTTAGTAAGCCGTTGAGATTGCTTACTATAAGGCTAATTTAACACACAAATCAGTATGAAATCAGCAGCACATCAAGGCTTTATAATATTTTAAACTTTTTTAAATGTTTTCTTCAGTAAATAGTATCGATCATTCACGTAGTTATTAGTGAATAATAGTATTTATACCTTTAACGTCGTTTGCATTAAATATACTGCTCTTACCGAAATATCTAGTTATTTTCATAATTATTTATTAAACAATTAGTCTCAATCCCTTGCCTTCATTGTGTGCAACGAAAATAGTTTCCCACGGCACAATCTAAATCTCTCCGGGACGGGGGGAGATATCGAGTGCGAGTGTTAAATAAAATTAAGCTATCAGATATCGGTTACCCCTTCCTCATGGCCAATTCCAACCGGCCTACAGGATAATCCAAATCGCTAAAGCGCACAACGGCACAACGACACCACCAAACCACCCCCACCGACAAAGAAGGGACGATCCATTTAGGTATTGATTCACGCTTCATTACACACTAAGCCGACTATAGCCCCATAGAACGTTCACTCTACATACATCTCACTTTATTCGACTGACTACATTCGCATTCTGGCCGCCCCATTAGCATTGTATGAGCGTGAGAAAGAGCAGGACCCAAACAAAAAAAAGGATCATTTACTGTTCCGTTGCGTTCCGGTGGGAACAAAAAGGTAAACGCACTGGTCCAGTTTGGGGATCGGTATGCGCTGGATAATAATTTGTCCACTGACTCGATTGTTGTGTTTTTTTTTTTGTTTTGATGTCCTGCTGTTGGTTCCGGTTGGTATGGGGTAAAAAGACTCATTTGGCAGGATATGGGCAGAAGAGCAGAAGAGCAACGAAAAAACCGTAATATACACCACCAACCCGAGAGCACGATGCTGGAGTAGACATTCTGTGGAATTTAACACTGGGGGGGAAGCGCAGAAAGTGCGAAACAATAGAGCGATAATGTGAAATAATGAACAGTTGTCATTTTCGGCACCAGCCGAGCCGCGGATGTAGTTTGATTGTTTATCCGTCTCTCCTTTTTCGCCTTCCCATTACCTGAGCTCTCTCACTTTTCCTTTCTCCCTCTCTCGCTCTCTTTCTCTCCGATTTATCTGATAAAACCGATGACACCCATACCGAGAGCCGGACAAAGGGGGGCGATCGATAAATGAATTTTGGGGCTGCTGCTCGTTTGGGGACAAGGGAGTGCTTTTGCCTTTTTTTCATTTCACCTCACACGCCGATGTAGGACACAACCGATGCGGGACATGGGTTGAGGTGGTGGGCTTTGGGACACCCCCAAAAGCATGATGGAAAATGGCACCCGGAAGGGCACGACGAAATCACGGTGGGTGTATGTGTGTGCGTGTTTTTGGTTGGTGGGAAATGAATTTATTTTGCCACCGTAACATGTTTTCCACGGCCCGGTGTGGTTTTTCTCGGTCAGTTCTGGTCGAATCGATTGGTTTTTTTTTGTTTACGTTTGCGTGTATTAACCAAGCACAAAGGAGGTAGGATAAGTTGGTAGGATATTTTTGGATGTACCACGAAGGCCAACCTGGTAGGGACGCCAAATGATGAAAACTTTTACATAAGTGCTGCTTTCACATTGATCAATTAAACTGAGTAAAAGAGAACAAATTCTCGATAGACAAGGACATTGAGAATTTTTTTATTCTTTTTAAATTTTTTATTACGAATACGAATGATGACGGTGTCTAATAGAAATAAAACTCGAACCTCATCCCAAACTTACAGAGCAAATAAAAAGTAAAAAGTTTCAACACATCAAAGGACAAGCTTTTCGGGCCAGTTTTTTCACACATTGTGCCTTGTTCATTATGGTAATTATGTTGTTGTTCGCTTTCGTCGTAGGTGAGTGAGAAAGAAAGAGAGAGAGAGAGAGAGAGAGAGAGAGCAAGAGATGCCGCAATTGAAAACACTTAATCAGATCGCTTTATTTCTCGAGTGCGCACGATTTATTCGACACACCACCGGCACCACGGTTTTGCAACACTAAAATTGCAACATATTATCGTGAACCGAACCGGGTGGCGTTGCAATCGGTTAAACTACAACACCCACCCCAACGAGGGCTATAAATTGTCCAATAAAATCGAATTCGGGTTATGAAGCAAATGAAGTGTTTTTTTTATTTATTTTTTCAATTCTTTTAACAGAAAATTAACGGATTGTCGAGATAATGCCACGCGATTGCGATACGAAGTCGATCGAAAAAGGAGTGCCACACGTGCTCAGCGTGGCGAAGCTCTAAATCAGCACTACGAGCAGCAGAAAACGGTAATGTCAAACCACAGACCAACGAGGTACAATCATTTTTAATGAACTACGAATAATTACGGAATCGATCATTAATGCGCGCCTGCTGCATTGGTTGAGCTATTTGAATGTTTTTTTTTTCGATAATTCCGACGCAACACAAACAGGCATCTCCGGCCCCAACGACGATTCTCCGCTTACCAACAATTATGAGTTGACGATTCGCGAAAACCTCGAGTGCAGGGCAACTGCATCTCGAAGACTGGTGTGGAAAACTAGTTCAATAATGAAACGTCTTGAAGGCTCGGGCGCGCGAACCTTAGCATGCCAATCCAACCCCGTCCCCGTTGTTAGTTGAGCCGGGGGAGAGCCTTTGGTCGAATTGGCATCGATTTAGTGGCCAATCGGTAGCGCTTAATGCGCTCACGACGGCGATCGGATCGAGGCTGATGGAAGATGCAAACGAGCACAACCGCGCGCTTGGGTGATTGGACCGATCGAGTGGACCTTTAGCGCATTAACCACCCCGCTCCGCTTCTGAACATGCACCGCCACATTGCGATGCAATTGGGAGCAATAGATGGACGTACGGTTTGCAAAAGTTCCACAGTTTTTATGCATTTTTTAAATATTGATTTTAACTGTGTTAAAACATTTTTTTTTCAAAGACGTAGAGTAATTAACTAAACATAAATAAACTTTTCTAAATCATCGAAAGAAAACCAATTTTGAAACAATAAGATTCCATTTTCCATCTACAAGAATCCAACAACTATGTGCATTTATCATCTTTCACAAAAATACATTTTTCTTGAATTTGTTTTGATTTGGCCTCAAGTTCAACCAGCCATACGACTAAAACGCCATCACCCAGTGGCGGAATGGTTGTCCAGCCATTCGCTTACTTCCGCACTCCCTCCGCACCTCCCAAGCATCCCCCCACACCGTTGATCCAGCCCGACGGAGCGATCGGCGACTTGCGACCAATTAAAACCGATGGGAATCGAATTTATCTGCCGCAGCCGAGAAGTTGTGAAGTACTACCCTCCGATCATCGTCCTCCCGGTTTGCATCGAGAGCAATAAATAAGTGAATAACTGAAATGTAAACCCTGCCCCCTCTTTGGCTCATACGGCTAAACAGAGGCAACTGTGCGCGGCGCTACGTCTCTGCAGGACAATGAACGCGTCCCCGTTGCCGGGAGGAAGTGAGACGCGCGCGAATGCGATAAAAAGGGAAGTTTTGCAAAACCAACCCGGGAGAAGGTGGATGATGATGATGATGATGTGGGGGAGAACAGCCCCCCGATTGGAAGTGATTAATTTCTGCTGGGACACACAAACCGGCCCTGAGAGTTAAGTATATGATCAATAAAGGCTCTCTTTTATCGGAAGATCAGAAGGAGTAGCAGCCATGTAGGTAAAGAGGATGCACTCCTCTTGCAGAAAAATGCTCATCGTAAAGTTATAAAAACCTTAGACCTTAAAAGTAAGTGCCGGTATATGCGCGCTGGTATCTGGTGTTGAACCTCAGTAGCACGGTGTGTATGCCACACACACTAGCCACGGGGCTACATCGACCTCCACGTGATCGATTCGTTAGAACCTAAACACATGCTTTGCGAGAACGATGCAGTGCGAACAAGTAAAGCAAATCACCCGATTTCGACGCACCGGGGCGGCGGTTTAGTTAGCATTTAATTTATGAACATTCTGGGCGCTCGCGGCACATGATTTTATGGTTCTTCTTTGCTGGCACGGCGTCGCTACTTCGAACGCTCGAAGGTGCCGATCGTTCGCCGGCTATTCCTGTCCATGCGGTTGGCTTGCGACTGACGACTGCTTGTGCGCCTCGCGCTGACTTCTTTTGTGCCCGTTTCTTTGTTTCTGCTTTGGGGAGGAGTGTTTGTGTGTGTGTGTGTGTGTATGTGTGTATGTGTTTGTATGCAAGAGATCGGTTGCATCGAGTTGCATTCCGCATCGATGTTTTCGCGTTGCCGACGCGTTCTTCACATCACGGGCCCGGGGACCGGCCTCGACTGAAGTACGCATATATCTCCCGTACCGATATTGCTTGTTGAATGAGGAGCACCACAAGCAGCAACACAAACAGGCAAGTGAAGAATGGCAAACTCACTGTGCACCAGACCAGACCAGACCAGAGACGCATCCCCAGAGGACGCACGATCATGGCGGCGATACGCATTAATAAGCATAAAAATAATACCAATAATCATGGCCATTGGCGGTGAGAGGTGGAGGCCGCGACGTGATGAACCGCGTGTAAACGGGGGAAGCATAGGCAGATCGTTCTGTCAAAACTTCACAGCTTCTTCGCATTGCAACAAACGCAATGACCTCATCGTCGCCCCTCGCAGCAGGCTTGTGCTTCCTTCTCCCGATTAAATGTCCTGTTTTCTTTGTTTTTTTTTTGTTCAAGCGCAAATCCCTGCAAAACAGCAGCCTCTCACCGGGTGCGGGATGCAAATGGATGATTGTTTTATATTTTCATCCACCGAATGGTGCTGGAATGTGCGCACACGGCCGTGCGTGTGCCGGTGTTCGCGTGCGCAAGCAGAAGAGTAGCCACCGCGACAATAATAACGCCAGGCGAATGGTTGCTCTGTTACAGTTTAAAATAAAAATAAAGAAAAAAAAAACACAACAACAAACCACAACGCGCCCAACACAACAACTCGATAAAAATGAAACATTCGTCGCTCCGCGCCGCGTGAACCTGCGCGTTTCCCCTCTTCCCTGTAGGCCACCGGTTGCCTCATTTCGGTTGCGCTTTAGTTCGGCTTGGAAGGGGTAGGGTAGAAAAAAACACACCCGCGCGGATGAGACAGATGATAAATAATTTGCCTTCTCATTGTCGTCCGTATCACCATCGTTGTCGTTTGCGTTCGCTCGAGGTCACTGCGGTACACATGCACACACAGATTCAGCAAGACGTGAACGCGACGACGAACCCGCGCACAACTGCAAACTGCAACTCCTTCTTTGCGTGAGGTGCGCGCCTTGGTGAAGGGCGCAGAAGAAGGAAGCTCAGCTCAACGACGACAACGACGACGGCGACGACGCCACCGGCAGGGTTTTATATGATTTTTGTCTTCTCTCTCACACACACATACACACACGCACACGCCTACTGTATCGCGCTTTTCATTTGCAAAAAAAAATAACGCCACACGTTCCATTTAGGGCGGTGAGGGTGAAGTAAATTTAAACCAAAAAGCAAGCCATGCGTGAGCGAAACTGTCGGTCGGCCGCGATATACACCATACATATTGGCGAACGCGCGCGTCAGTGAGCTCGAAATTCACAGCTCGTGTGGTCGCATCATCGCGCGAAAGAGCGATATGATCGACTACGATAAGGGTGAGATGTGAGCAAATGCAAATCGAACGAAGTAGTGGACTTAAATAAAACAAAACGATTTTTTACTACTCGAATTTTTAAATTAAATTTAGAACAACATTCGGTATCATACGAAACGATAATGTTTTATCTCATTTGATTCGAATGATTCAAATTAAAACGTCAAAACGTCCCAGTTGGTTTAGGAACGGTGGTATCTTTAGGATAATTGGTAAAAGCACTGTAAGATGTATTAAAAAATGTATTTTATCAGCACACACATAGAACTCATCTTAAAAACATCTAAATAACATTTCCAAATATGATCAGTGTCTGGCCACACTACTGGCTCATTTTCATGCGCATAAGATACCTTCCTTAACCAGTGAGCTCCAAAGTTTCTCCCCGGCCGAAATTAGCCTCCGTAAGCACTCGTCTGAAACGACGACAATACGACGAACGCGTTTTGCTCACTGGAGCGACAAAACCCTCAACTCACATCGACGATATAGAAAACGCAGGTCGTCGCATCTGCTGATTAAGCGCTCCAGCATCGCATATCACCACTGTGCCCGAGATCAATAAGAAGTGCGACACGCAGATAGAGATGCAAATGCAAACGTGTACAAACACATCGAACCACCGGTAGCGTTAGTGTGATTGGTTATTTCCTTTGCCCTCTACCGCAGTACGTGATGTAATAACGACAAAACCCACGCTGCATATGTAAAAGACTGATAGATCACCGAAATTACTTCGTGGTTTCCTTTTTTTTAGCTGGTTCATTCGTTTCGAAACTGCCACTTAGTAGCCGCCTCATCCTCCCACCTGCTTGCGCTTCTGCCATCATCATCGTGATGAAGCAACCGAACGGGGAGGAGGCATGATTGATCGCTTTTTTATCGGAAACGATCGCCGTCGGCTGGGTCCTCGTCCGGTGCCCTTTACGGTCAGAAGATCACATTACTTGGCGCCTATATGATATCCACTATATGATATCCATTAGCGGGTTGACACCGCCTATGGAACCGAAGCGAACTGATCCTGCCACGTATCCGTCTTCGGCTGTTTAGTTGGCGATTTGTTTTTTGGGTCGTTGGCGGAACCCTCGCCAACTTCCGCACATGAACCGGCCGTTGTTGCCGTCTCCGATTATTCCTCATGGTCGCGTTGTTTTGATTTGTCAAGCACAATGGAGAGTGAGGTCACCGTCGACAACCGCACACTCGCCGGAACGGAACCACATCCGTGCACAAGTCGCACAGGTCGCTTATCAATACGGGAGGATTTTTTGTTGGCCATTGCTGCAACTCAAATTTCCACCTTAACGTTGGCACCGGGCGGGGGAGGAGGAACGATGGGACGTTAAGAAGCAGCGTCGAAGGTGCTTGTAAACCCGTTCGAACGCAACGGCGACGCCACGCGAGACTTTATCGCGGGTCGCCGGTGGTAGCAAGCCGACGCAGCGCGACGACACCGCGGAATGTTTTGGCACCGGAGGTGGAGAAGACACCCGAACCATCTACGACGTCTGGAGTTTATCTAATCAAACGGTTGCACCCGAATACCAGCCTGGGCGGGGGCCACGGTATGACCTAGCTGCGGGCTGTTGTACATTCGGGAACGAAAACGAAACTTACAAAAAAAAAAACAACAGCAAATTGAGGTCGGCGTTCCTCTTGAACGCCCGTTTCGTAACAGGTTGCACGAGAAACGAGGAGGAGTTCAATGCCTATCTTCGAATAGGCTTTTTGGCGCTCGAGACGTCGTAAAAATCTGAAGCATGTACACATTCTTATCTGGATTCTTGGGCCACGCGATAGATAACTTATTGGACGGGCGATTATTCGGGCAGGGAAGAAATCAATTGCCACCTGAATCGTAAACCGAGACCGGTGGGGATGGATAAGTTTGTTTATTTTCCATCTATTGGACAATATTTGGATAAAAGGTCTTACCCAACAGATATTAGGATTTCTAAATTCCATCAGAATAAAGAATAAATTTCTGAGCCAAAGAACTGCAGGCATTTTTCGTAGAAATCTTATACTACAAGCCTATTAGAGACGTGCCTTACCAGCAACAGATGAAGCAACTTTAACCCGAAACCGTATTACATCATGATATCCCATAAACTGCGCTTTTTATCACGTACGGACACTAAACAATAGGCTCCGCCACCATGAGAGCTAGCATTCAAATGACCTCAAAAAAAAAGTGTCAACTGAATTTCACATCGAGTGAAACCGAAAAAAACAACGTTCAGAAACGTTTCCAAAAGTTGTGGTGAAAACTTTCTGCCCTCAAAATCACGCCATTCCGCCGATTTGGGAGTTGAACTGCTGCTACCCTCCTATCGCGAGAGCCCATACCCGCGCGCCTCATCGTTTATTGCATGCCTTCGAGGCAGACACTCACACACGCACGCGAACGGCGGCCTGACTACGACGCGTCAACCTTCGCCGATCGGTGGTTGCGACACTAGAGGCGGCACCGAGCGTGCCGTGGCCAGCCATGGTTGCTTTCATGCCCCGGCTGGGCTGCTCGCCTACCACGCGTTGAGCAACTGATAGGCGCCATCTCGTGGTGATCGCAGACCTGCCACAGCAAACGGCTATGGAACAGTGAACTCGCTCTACTACCAACACTACTACTACTACTACCACGACTTCGGGTCGCTGTCGCGCGGTTTAGGTTTTGAGTTTTCTGCCACTGCTTTGCGCACTCTTCTTTGCATTTGGAAATACTTTAGCAAAATTGTTCAATAATGAAACGAAAACGAAAGTCGCCCAAACGGATCGCCCTCCGTCTTCGATCATGCAATGAACAGAGCGGGGGGAGGTGGGCAGAGGGGAGGGGAACACATACGCTGCCTTTGCCACCCCCATTTTCATTCGCAGTCCATATACACGGACACACAGATTGCCGGTGTTACGTCCGCGTGTGTGTGTGTGTTTTTTTTCGCAAGCATCCGCCGACCACGTACCGTTTTTGGTTTGGGATGGCAAAGGAACTGCCGACCAGCGAGCGAACTGCCCGCCGGTTGACTGATTGCCAAACTGACCGGACCGTGCCCGGTGTGCCGTTGACATTTGCATACGCAATAGCGTAAGCGCTCCCGGGAGTAATTGGTTCGCACACGTAAAGCACACGGCGATGGCGATGGGAGCGGTCAGACATTTCAGAAAGGTGAAGCAACCTGAGCGAGATGCTAAACGGTCGGTGTGTAAGATCGAACATACAAAGGGGTTTTAAGCCCAACGAAATGCTTTTTAAGTATTATGTGCAAGCACAAAAGGGGCTTTATGGGCTGCGATTTGTTGGAGGGAGATCGGTGGGCTACATATCTTAAAGGCTGACGTCATCCTTCGCGCCGCAAACTATGCAATCCGTGTGACAAAATGTCGAAAAACAGAAATGCAAAACAATTACAATGGACTATAGAATTTTAATTAAAATAGTTGCACTGAAATTAAACACATTGTATGGATAGGAAAACAACGAACAATAATGCTTGGGATTATTATAGAAATAAAAGTATATTTATATAGCCTTCTGAGCCTCTGAGAGACCCTTAGTTCGATTGATCGCTTTTCTTTGCTGATCATCACTACGATTTCCTGCCGACGCTTCTGTCAAAGTTTCTCTCCTAAGCCGCCGAGTAATAGACTTTTCCACGATTTCCCCCCCAACTCATCAAACTGCACCGTCACTTTTACTTCTGATCCGTGCAAGTTCCCTCCGTGCAGCACCTGCGCCACCCTCTTCGCTCACTTCGGTTCTCACCGAGTCCCGCGAGAGAGGAGAAAGGCAGTGCCGGCTGGGGCTGCTGACAAGAAATGCACGCAAACGCAAGTACGCCAACACGACCGCGACCCAACAAACGCACATACATAAAAAAGGCAGCATCAAAATCAATCAATCGATCGATCCGACCCTTACCCCTCACCCCAGCGCGCCAGGGATTCCCCGCCGCACGCGAGCCCCATTCCAATTACAACTTC
>JXXA01000769.1:0-13330 GCA_000956255.1 Anopheles punctulatus | reverse complement strand
AACGTATGCAAAAAACTAAAGGTTATATGAAAAGATGTAAAAAATTTTCTTCGAAAATTCTTCCCTATAAATATATCAATTTATTTACAAAGGGGTACTGGGTTAGCTATCACACAAACCGTAAAATTTGTTTTTAAGTGCATCTAAAAGGAAAAAAAGCAATACGGCCAGGCCGTCCCTATAAAATAAAACAAAAATCTAACAAGAAATGATCATTTTTAAACATGAACTATGAATTCTATTTCATAAATCGTATACTACCCGTTTTCATATGATTGTTACTAAAATGTTCTAGAGCCATTAAAAAAAAGACATTAGTGTCCTTACATAAAAAATAACTGTAAGTATTGCTTTATTAGCTTCCAGGATGACATAAATCCAAGAAGTGGCTAAAAGTAATTAAAAAAGTGGCGAACGATTTTCCAGCTCTAAGCCCGCCACTAATTAGCTTCGGGTTTTTTTTCTTGTAGTTACTGGACACGTTTCGCAAAGTATTAAGCCTACACACTTACTGGAGTTTACAAAACATTGAGCTAATAAACGCTTCTCTGTGATCATGACAACGTTCGGAGGCTGTCGCTTTCCGCACGGCTGGAACTGTGCCTCGAGGCAGAAAATTTATTTTAACGATAAATAAGCACCCACTCCTATTTGCAACCATTCGCGACCGACAAAAGTGTCATCTCACGTTCGCCAGGATACGTGTCGGGTCCGAGGATGCTACAGCGACGAAGTTTGTTTCCATTCCCTGGTGTAGGCAGGGCTGCGGTGGATTGTGAGATGTGATTTGGTAGTGCGTGAAAGTTCGTAAAATTATTTCTGCCGTTGGCTTTGCGTCATGCACCATTAAGCTACGCTTTGCAGTCGAAAAAATACAAGCCACTACTTTTGCGCCATCAACAATGTCAGGAACATCGCTTCTGCTTTATGCACATGTACAATAAAGAAGCGTCAAAAGTTTTTGCTTACCAGAACACATTTTTCACCGAGATCGGCTACGGCTGTAAGGCCGGCTGGGCCATGTGATAAGAAACCGTGGACACATTGAACAGTGATGAGATGCTGTATGTATTTCTTACCCCACATTTGACAAGCCTGCCACAAATTATCTGTTGTTTTCTCGTTTGCTTTTCTGCTTTATTACATTTCACCACACAAGACAGCCAACGATGGCGTAGGGAACGGCACACGGTCTTATTGTTTCACTTCCGGTGGGAACACATTCTGGCAACAAAATACCCTCTGTATCCTTTGCCAACCAAAAACCACACCTCCCTTTCTCTCTCTCTCTCTCCCACTCCCTGTTCATCGCTCTGTTTGTGGTGGCTTTCGTAGACCAACTGGGCGCGCAAGGGCGCGACAAACTTTTCAAATTATAACACCACAAGGGAACTGGCTTGGTTGTGCTTCCGTATGGCTCGAAACGTCGCTATTGGCCCCATATGTAGGCACAAGGAGGAAAAATTAATAATACACTCACGCAACAACATTCACATACACAGATTCCAGGAACGAGAACGAAAAGATTTTCGATGGCACTTATTGGTCGCTTATTGTTGCCTCACTAAGTGATCCTATTAATTGTAGAGCCCTCCTTGCGGGCTGCTACTTTATCGTGCCGGAAAGTTACACCGATACATCTTGCGACTAACGCGGAACAGAATCACTCGATCACGTGCGGGGCGCGCCTGAATGAAATGCTTTGATTGCAGCACGTAGCATTACTTATTATTTTCACCGTCACTCGCCTGCATTCATCTACCCACGCCACACGACACACGGCTCGCTGGAGCGTAGCTTCGACCGTCGTAGCTAGTAAAAACCATAGTTTATCGAATTATAACGCCATTATTCACGAGGCACAGTTGGATTGCAGCGAACGCGATGGAGACGCCCGGTGCCCCATCGTACGAAAGTGGCTGCGTACATTGTTCCGTCGTTAACGCGACCGGTTCCCTTTCCCGATTCGGTTCACCAATCACCGACCTTTCGAGTCCGCTGAACGCACACCGCACGGTACGACGGTCGAATCGCTACTGAGCGTTTGGTGAACTGAAGCTAGAACACGCGACTCGGGAGCCCGTAAGCACCAGCTACCGAATCGTGCGTGGTACGACCCGAATACTTCCTTTGCTATTTTGAGCTGCGCTTTCGCAATGCGCAGTGGATGGTGGATCGTTGATAGACAGCAAAACAGTGTATCTAACACGCATACAGATCCGAACCCGGCAGGGGAATGTCATTCAATACCATTTGGCAGCATGTGGGCAGCATGTGTTACCCGAACCCGGGATGGTGTGGACTGATTAACCATCCCGCTGATTGATGCTCTCACTGGAGAGAAACTGGCAAATGGCGCGACTCAAGCCACAGATCGAAGAATGGTCGTGAAACGCCAGTTGTTGACAGGTTGACACGACAACAATCTGGAAGCGTTGGAGTAAGATGCATTGCGCGGAACTGCGCTCCGTACATCCCCTACCCGGAAGCGATACAAGCATCAGCCGGTCCGTAAGGTTGTTCGTTAATCACGACCTTGTACGTCGCGTGTCTTGGGAGTATGTTCACGTGTCTTGCACAGGGTTGGCATTTGTCCCTGCGTCACTACCCTTGGAATGGTACTTCCCAGAAGCGACCCAGTTCGCTATGCGCGTTAGAAACAAAAGTCACAGCGGATTACTACCGTGCGTGAAATGTAATGTTTCGGGTAGTGAACATGGAAAGTTATTGACGGATGAAGACAGTTTCTAGTAAACGCTGGATGCCATTAATTAGGATGATTTTAAATGAGCACCAAACCATACAAAAGTCGTTTTTTTACATGATATGTACGCTGGTAATTCAAAATTGTTTGTTAAAACGTTGCTATTCGCTCATCGCTTTATTGTTTTGTTTTCTACTGCCCAGAATGTTTTGGTATAAAAAACATTTCTTATGCAGAGTATTTTCTTCAGTGGGAAAAAACTGCTTTCAAATTTTCAAATTTCAAAACTACTAACGCCGACTGATGAACCCAACTATAAGACAACTTCAACTCTCACAACCTTAACCCCAAGCCAAGTGCATTTTTATTGCTCAAGGCTAGATGAAAGGAACTGAAGCAACTGTTTAGATAACCTACAAAACCAGTGCCACTAAGCAACCATTCCGTTCGCCCCGGTTCTTAGCACCATACAGACGAGTAGAGTGAAGTGCTGAAAATCCATAAATCTAGCCTACTTATGTACCGGCAGATTAGCATCAATCAGCAGTATGGCAAAGCAAATACACACCCACATACACCCACACACAACACACCTTCCAGCATTTACTTCTTCAGCGCTGAACGAGCGAACGAAACCGAAGAACGCTGTCCGTTCACATCTGGCACTCGTCATTGCCGACGGAACAAAGCAAGGTAGAAGCTAAACTAGGGTTTTACGGCGAATTGTACATGATGTTTCGAGTCAATAATGAAAAGCTGACGAACGTGAACCCTGCTGCGTCTGCAGGTGCAGATAGAATGGAATGTTGCAACTACAGCACGGCAATAAACGAAGCATTGTTTTCCGTCCAGGAATTCGTAAGGAACTAAGCGTCATGGTGAATTTTGTTTCAAATTTCTCAAATACCACATACTAGACGTATTAGCATGTATGAGACGTTCCAGATAGAGCATAAAGCCATTCAACCAGTAAGTGTAAGTATTTTTGTTAAATCATCAGACTACTTCAATTTTTGATATCGCTAAAGCTAAAACATACTTCCCATACTTTTGTTCAATGTTGCATGCTTTTAACATTTGGTTCTTTTCTTTCTGTCGGGGTAAGCAGATTCTAAAGCTTTTCCGGAATTGCGTTTTCCTTGAATTGCTCGGGACCTGTGAAATACCTGGCACCATATCGATGCGTGAACAGCACGCTATCGGCGAACGGCACTGTCGGTAGCAAAAGCGTCTACCATCACTGCGGGTGCGGGCTTGCTTTGTTCGCAATTAGGCGAATTGTTTGAAAAGGGTGGCGCGTCCCAAATTCTGAAGCAGGTCGTGCAACGGAAATTTTCTCTCATCACAATCCATCAGATTCCTTTCGCTGGAAATTAACAACGATCCCAGCCGCGGCAGTCTGCTCGAATCTTACCGTGGAAATCAATTTCCCATCGTTCGGGGGCAAGTGCGAGTCGCGATTGAAAATACAGTATCCTGTTTGCCGTATCGTTTAACTTGTCAGCATAAATTTCGAAACATGTTCGAAGAAGATTTGTTTTTACATCTAACTTCATTTTGCAAACAGTGAACAGCGCTGGTTTCAGTAAAAAAAAAATCTCTTTGAATTCAGAGAACCTCATGGCCTCATCTAATGAGGCAGGCGTATCTATTTTCCGATAACAAGCACTGACGGATGGATGCCGGATAAAAAAGCCCTCGTCATTCAACTACGACAGGAGGCTCGCTGGTGCGGCAGTGCCAATGTACTCGTGATAAAACCGATGGGAAAATGAAGGCAGTAAAAGGCAACACCGTTTGGAGTGTTATTTTCGCACGATTTATTCACCGCATCCATGTTCACCGTGTGTCCCGTGCTGGATCGAAGGCTGAACTTTCGCTGGGCCAGGCCGGTCCTTGACCCGCTTCCCAGTTGGCTTTTGCGTAGCGCAACCGGGCGCCCGGGCATACGGGTGCCCCAAACGAACAAATAAATAAGTCAATAAATAATTAAATAAATAAATACATTAATCAACAGGATACTGGTGGGAAGTGCCGACGTCGAGCGGAAAATTGAAGACGGTGAAAAAGAGGATAATCCCGCGCAGAGGGTGCGAGAGGCACGAAGGATAGAGGCGACAGGGGATGGACAGGGGTACTGTGTGTGTGCTTAAGGTGGAAACATGAGACAATGGAGGGGCCGTTACGCAGATGGCGGGAGAAAGAGCGACGTAGATGTCAGATGACGAGAGGCGAGACTAGAGCGTGAAAGGTAGTTGTAGCAGTGGGAGTGAGCTCGTTGCACCGTCGGGTTTTCCGGCGACCGCGCCATTCCAAGGATCTAGATTTTATGATTATCAATGGCATCGAGGAAGCTGTAGCCGCTGTACGCCCGGTTGCTGGCCCAGTCCTTGCTGTACGCGTTGTACGGGGAAGCCGAGTAGGACGGGTAGCCGCCGTACGCAGCATACGAAAGGTCTGCAGGGAACGGAACACAAATGGGCACGGATTAGCAAGCAGCCGAACCCGAAGCGGGAAAGTAACCTACCGGGGCTGGACTCGCTGGCAATGTGCGAGTGCGCGTGGATGACGTGCGGCTGAATCTTGCAGATGTTCGTGTTGCGGAAGAAGTGGAATATCAGCAGACCGCCGGCAATCAGCAGCACCTGGATGAGCCCAACGCCGAGCAGGATCGGTTTGAGCAGCAGCTTGAGGTGCACCAGCTTCAGCATGACCGCGAGCGGCAGAATGAGGCTCCACTTGCGCTGCTTCTGCTTCTGCTTGCCGCGCCCCTCGAACTCATCGTCGGACAGGAAGCGGGCGCCACTCTCAGCCCCCACACCCACCTGCACACCGTGGCTGGCGATGAACGTGTTCAGCGAGCGCTGCAGAAACTTGGCCCCCTTGACCAGCTCACTGTCGTACGCTGTTTTTGGGGAGGAAATTGTTCCGCTCAGCAAAGGCCATCATTCTCCGCCACACACGTCAGACACACTTACGGCTGATTTGACGCGCCTCCGGGAATACATCGTCCTCTTTGGGTTCGCTCAGCCGGACCAGCTTCAAACCGCTGCCCGGCTCGACACCGGTCTGGCTTTCCGCGGCGAACCAATTCATGCGCCCGGTAGCGAACGACCAGAGGTAGCGCGAAAACCGATACTTGAAGCAGGACAGCAGCCGCTTCGATTTGTAGCACTCCGACTGTGTGTTGAGCACGAAGTCATCCAGCTTGGTGGGAACCGCGGACCCGGCACCGGCCGGACCGGGATCAGGCTCCCCGACCGTGCCCTGACACACCACCGCCAGCAGCACCAGCGCACCGATCGCAACCGCACGATATCCTTGCAACATGATCTCTCACTCTCTCTCTCTCTCTTTCACGGACGAACGATCAAACACTTGCACGGGAAAGGGGGAAGCGATCGACAGGATACCGGAAATCACACCCACGCACGTGCACACAAACAAACAAGCACACACACACACCCACACACTCGAGCTGAACGCGTGAGTCACTGCACTGCCGCGGAAGCTGACTGTACTGTCCGATGGGCTGATGATTGATGCACTGTGACTGCAGCTGTCCAAGGCCAACGCTTTTATACGACGTTGGGAGACGCTGTCGACGGTCGCTTAGTGGCCGTGTGGCCGCGTTTTTCCAGGTCAGCTGTTGGTTATGATCCCGCTAGCACGATCCTCGTCGCCACCGTCGATCGCATCACTTTCCCGGATTTCTAATTGCTCCTGCGCCCGTGTTGGGGTCGCCTTTTGCCGAGCGCCTTTTCACTATCGATCGGTGCGAGCCATCATTACGCGTGCTCTGTGCTCGGGCCGGTTATTTTCCTTCCACCGGCGCCGACAGCAACGCGTCGCTGTTGATGGCATCAATGAAATCATGTAAATTATAAATCTGAATGAAAATGATGCCTGTGTGCCAAAGAGCATTCGTGGAGCACTCGGCGAAGTATTATTTATAGCAGCGATTAATTGGAAGGCGAGACAGAACAAAAACGATTGGTAAAAAATAAAACTGTTGGGCACGATAATGACCATCCCAACGATATTCAATCAAAACGTAGCGTCTGCGTTTGATTCATCTTCGCGATTATGTTCCCTTCAACGTAAATCATATTTTATCTGCCTCTGGTTTAGCAGTGTGCAAAGCGTTTTAACGCACTTCCTGGGCGCTGGAAAATTGTGACGTAATTTCATTTATATTTTCGCTCGACCCGACCGTCAGGCTACATTTAATGTCAATTAATTTCTCATTCCGTTTTTAGTTCCAGGTTCATGTGTGCCAAAAATTGTTTTGGGATTTTGCGTTCGCCATGCGTAAATATCGTCAAAAAAAAAAACGGCTTCACAAAAACCTCGCTCTACTTCAGGTAAAGGATTAACTTGACGATATATTTTCATTGCTGCCGGATTGGTTTAGATTTTTAGCTTGCCACTCGATATCTCAATAGGAACCCACTTCAAAGTCAAAAATACACCGAAAACTCGCTAGCTAGGTGCTTTGGGAGCTGTTTACCCTTGGCCGGCCACTACCGCAGGGTGGACGCATACGTTCATGCGTACCACGCGGAACCAGGTTAATTATTTACTTAAAGCTGAAGCAGGAAAAATTTATGACCCACTTAACGCTGTGGACGGAAAACGTGGGAACGGGCGGTTAGTCGAGCAATTTGATTTTGATGCGCCGAGCTAGTGGTTCATGGTTTATGCTTTCGCAGCGAACTTTACACCACCGTAAACGATCGTTGCGGGTATTTTATGGTTGAGGAAATTTTCCCACCTCCTCCAGAGCACCATTGTGCACCGGTTAGAGCGAGATGCTGTTAAGACAATAATTTCGCGTTCGAGCTGTACGATCGTCATAAGTGCCGCAAGTCGAATACCACTCTGCATTAACGCCGGGTGAGACAGAACGTTCTGCAGATGGTTATTAAAGACGTGCTCTATTTTTGTATTTTCTAATGTCCTGGTTGCATGGTTGGTGTTTTTTTTTTTACTTCTTTAATACATTCATACCAACAACTCCAGCACGGGCAACACGGCAGGATCATCAACCGACAGGAGAAAGTGGCTTACATTGGGTAAACTTTCATCCGTTGGGCGGGTGCAGTTACCCTGCGACAAATTAACCTGACCGGGCAGCGGCACGGCACGAGCTGCTGTTCCGGGACAGGTGTGGCCGTTGATGCTAGTGTGTTACATCGTTTTAATTGTTGTATACTACAGATTTGTTTATGTTACTAAACATTGCTACGTTTAGAGGAGCTAATCTTGTCATTAATGTGAGCCAAAACCCTCACACAGTAAACATGATATCTAAAGCGGAATGTCAATAATTATCTCAAAAACGTAGAATTCATTGAAAAAACTTATTTATGAAAGCTGCAATTGCATTCTGTTTTTATGTGATCATTGGTTTAGTAATATGAAAGGTTAAAAAGGGAAAACACTTAGTTTAGCTTTAGTGCCCGACGTCTCATTGATTAATGCAGGAAAGATAATGTTTGCCATTGGTAGCTTTCTTATTTTCATCATTGCAAAAAGATATGTTTTTTATTATTTTTTGATAAACACCAACCAACCACTGTATAAGCAGATGAGTAGAAAAAAACAGTGCGTTAGCGTGTTTGCATTGGTATGCTAATAACCGGCGACAGTGGCGACACGAGGCAGCCACACACGCCCTTCGGCAGGGCAGCGGTCAGTGTTCCAATCACCAACTGATCTAGTTCGCAGTTCCGCCTCGATCGGGTTTGGTATGCGCATACGTGCATGTGCAACGTCTGCAATTATGTTTTATCGGCTGGTCTTGCGATCGCTACCGGAACCGCAACAAATGAAACGAAAGAAAACAGAGAAGCGAGATATAAGTCGATATTAATCTTCATCTCGCTTCGGAGGCGTTGTTTACGATGCATCTCGCTGATCTCTGCCTTTTCTGCCATGCTGGACGACCCTGAATCCCAAGGGGACCTTGACGGGGCCGTCGTCGTTAGCGTTATTAACCCCTCGTGCCGTCTGCTCGGCTGCGACCGGAGCCTGCAGCGGCGAAGGTATAATTAGCATAGTATCACATTTTAATGAGATTATTTTAAGCATATGCAGGTGTGTTGTGGGCTGCGCGTTCCTGCTGGCTGCCACGAAATGCATCGGTGGTAGTGTGCACCACCGGTGCACCGGATGAAGCGCTGAATTAAGTGAAACCGGACATGATTACAGCGCATAATTGTAGCCATCCGCCCGGAGACGATTGATGAATGTTAAAAATGTGATTTTTAATGTATGTCCCATTCTCCACACAGTTTGCTAAAGTTCAAAATGACTGCAGATCTTGATTAATATTGAGTGTTGACACTTTAATGCGAATCATTTAACCTACAACAAACCAGACATACCAAACAATACTGTGAAATGGCAGTGTAATTGCATGCATTAATACGAGAAATGTAGTCCATTTTTGATCTCCCCTTCCAGTGCACTTGAGTTATCCCGAGGATAAACAACGACCTGTTCCAAGTGCATATAAAAATGGATTTATCAACACAGTTTGTGCTTTCTTCAGGGTGTCATCGAACATGAAACATCGATAGTCCATTTCCGTTCGGTACAATCGAGTGTAATGTTTTTTTCTTTCTGTTTTTTCATTCGTTTAGGCGATAGGTCATTAATCGGGCGAAGCTTAATGGATAGGAATTAACACCACTTGGCACCGTTGATAACAGCCCTCTGAAAGTAGGATGCCTTTCGTACCACGGCTTGCGTTGAGAGTGGTTTTTGCACACAGCACTCGTTTCCTATTGCCTTTGAGCAATAAGAGTGATGCAAATTGCTTGTTTATCGTGACCATTGTACTTAGGATAGACAAAGTTGATAAAAGGTTTTCGGCTCGGTTTTAATTTTATTTCAGTGCAACATTGTATTTTCGTGTCAACCCCTCTTCGGTGTTCATAACGAATTGAACTAGAGCTATTTATTTCTCTAAAATGTATATTCTTTTGAAATAAAAAAATGTTTCTATTTTAGATGAATAAAGTTTAGGTTTGAGACATGATAATTGGATAAAAACAATCATACAAACAATCATCAATCAACAATTCAAGCAGCTTTGAAATCTTGCATATAGCTTAGAACTGTATCGAGAGCTTACTCATATTTAACACATTATCAATCTCCGAAGTCTGCTTCTTAAAAAATTTAAAGTTTATGAAATGTTTGAAAAAAACTTTAAAAAAAACAAAACAAATGCACTAACATAGAACAGCAATTTGCAACGATGATTTATGGCATTTATGTTTTATAGCACCGTCCGATATGGGCATTTGAGGTGTGATGGACCTTGGTCATAGTGATGGGCGAGCGGAGAATGACAGCTACTGTCAAAACGTTGGCTGTCATTTCTGAACTGCAAATACAAGAAAAAAATAAAGCACGAAAAATCGAAAACAGTACCTTTTTGTTGCCACAAATTTGCTGCTTTTATCGATAACGAGTGATTAGTTGCTCAATATTGCAAGTGCATGTGTCGTTTAGCTGTGTGGAGTATTGTTCAACAACCAAAACTGACGTGGTTGTGGTTTGATCGTGCAAAATTCGGAATAGCTGCACCATAAGTACATGTAAACTGAACAAGGGCCCGCTCAGGCACTTCCGAAAGGACAGAACGGAACCGAACACGGTTATAGAATTGTGCTGCCACCAGTGCACTAGCAACGAACGCGAAGGTCAACCTTCCCCATGGCGGCAAACGTACGAATGTCCCAGCCGGGCACCCCGGCCACCACTCAGCCAAACTACATGAAAGTATTCATCCAGCGGGACTACAGCGAAGGAACGTCAGTGAAGTTTCAGAATCGTTTTCCACCGGAGCTGGAGAGTCGGGTACGTTCGGTCAAGCTGGTCGTGAAATGCCAGAAATGCTGAAACTTTATTTATTGTTCCACTTCCAGATTGATAGACACACGTTCGAGAGCACCATGAACAAGCTAAACGAATACTTTGCGGAGGCGGAGAAGGGCTCCTGCAGTACGTACTGCGAGGGCTGTTTGGCCTGCATTACAGCGTATTTGATCTACATCTGCACGGAAACACACTACGAAAAGGTAGAGCTCATGTGCAATCATCGTTTGATCAATGTTTGATCAATGTTTATGTTGGCCATTTTTTTTTCCAGTGTCTCCGGAAGGTGTCAAAGTATATTGCGATGCAAAACGAGCGGGTGTATAATCCAAAAGGTCTCCAGATCACGGATCCCGTGTACCGCGGACTGCGTGTAATAGAAATTTCCATTCTGGATCGCCCTGGGCGTACGTGACTGCCACTGTCCCATTCAACGGAGGAGTTTTTCATGTAGAAAGGCATCGCTTGTGTGAAGTCAAACGATCTCCTCCGGCGAATAAGCTAAACATCGCAGCATTAGCGTGCAGCAATCGTACGAAACACTTACAGATTAAAGCAAAAACTTCCAATCGACGAGTAGGGTTTGAGCGATGAGTCATTTCTATGAACGCTAGAAGACTTAAGAACAGATCGACGTATATAGGACGACGTATATACATCACTCCATCAGGCACGACAACCTTATTTCCCTCAGAAACTATAATTACCAAGTAGAGAACGTCTACGAACGAGACAACGATACGGTAAAGAGATTTTCTACGCTCAGCGACAGTGGGACGAAACGTTCTGTTGAATATGTAACAATTAGGCAAACTTACTTCTTTACCCCGAAAGCTCCCTAGTGTCGTTTGGTCGTTTCCAATGCTCCAGGACGGCTGCTTGTGGCAGTCACTACTAAACACTAGTCTAAAAACCGATAACGCAAAACCGATTCCAGCTGTCGGCGCATGAGGGCAGTAGCAGCAAGGGCAGGATAATGAAGCCGGTGTAGTGAATGAGTAGAGAGTAAGAGGCGCCTCCGCGCTGATAAATCCGGATATCTTCACACATATTCCAATAGTTTTACACATCTCCGCTCACATCCTCCATCTTACAAGTAAGGAAAAGGCAAACTGGATATGCGTGCACGTACATGGCGACAACCGGTGCTCTCTCGCCACATCTTCGGGACACTCCAGGTTCCGCGCCAAAAACCCGGGTCCCGTCGGGGACCCAAGGATCCCGGGCACTAAGAATAACGAAAACCCGCAGCAGCGGTACCAGTATAGTGTATTGACAAACAATTCTTTTTTTAACGCGTTATTTCGTTCTGTTTAGGATAAAACTCCGTTTCTTGTACTTGTACTGCACCACCCGCGCGTGCTGACGGACGGAAGGTTTTTAAGGGTGGTGGTGTGAACGGTGAGTGAGAGTGGCGAATGCAACGTTAATAGTGCAATGCATTTGTATGCACATGGGGTGAATAATAAATGCGACGAAAAAGATGGTTCTATATTTATCTGTAAAAATATGTTAGAGCTGGTTGATTTTTAAGCTTGAGAAATTGTCGCTCATTCGGAAAAGAAATGAAGGATTGTTACACCTACCAACAGCAAATAACATAGTGAAGAGAATCACTTGAGGTTATAATAAAGCCGATGTTTGCCCTTAATACCAAAACATAACTAACTTACAGTTACTCATTGGCTGCATTCGGTCGTTTCGGATATCTCTCACGGTTCGGTCGGTTTTCGTTTTGTCAAATTCTTGTTTGTACAACTGGCAATCGTGAATAGTTGGTTTGATTTTATTATATGGTAAAAAAAACATTTGCCCTCTTTCTCTTTAAACCTCATTTGATGCGAGAAGTTCACAAAATAAACTATAGAACTACAATCACAAAAATGTTCGCTAGCCATCAAAGACACACCGTTTGCAGCTAATTATTAATGGAACATGCAAAGTAAGTTGTGTGTCTGTGGAATTGTTGCTCCCCATCCCGTCATCCCACTATTGGAACATTAAGCGAGCCTAAAGCGAGTCTTATCTCAAACTATATGTTCCACACACTCTCTACGAATTACCAACCTTCTAATACGCTCACTTATGAATTAGTCACAACGACACATGTTTTATAGGTTCTGGGTTTCACATGGTGGTTCTGCAGCAGCCAGCCTCAATAAAAAAAAAACTAGTAACGGAAAACGATCGAAGAACTGGCCCATACATTTACCTAGTGTTTGCTTCCATTAAAAATTTACAAAATTTAATCTATTGTGACATGAATTGTCTTGGAGACTCAAACAAAACATCTCATCTTTTTTATCGGATTGCATAGAAACGTGCCTCAGTAAACAATGACCGCTCGAAGTATGCTCCATCTCCATCAGAAACAAACACTTAAACCAATGCACACAAGCATTGGAGAACGTTTGCGGGGAGCTAACGAAGCAAAACGAACAAAACGAACAGACCCTAACAATAGGTATCACGGAGTGCCTTTTACCGGCATCATCGGTGTCTGACGAATGTCCGACAAGCGAAGAACAGAAACAATACTGCGAAAGGCGTGCACGAAGCAGTTGCCTCCATGGCAACCGTAATGAGAGGAAGTGATCATACTAGAAGTGCTTAAAAGGACGGTAGCAAACATTGCGCTCGGTTTTTCTCCACTCTCACGCTGCCCTTTCGTCATCCTTACCGACTAGTTCCGCTTCAACAAACGCCCATCGGACGTCTCCGTTCGGACAATCCTTC
>JXXA01000758.1:0-12374 GCA_000956255.1 Anopheles punctulatus | reverse complement strand
GCAGCAGCCACCGATCCGTGATGGTATGCCTTAACCGTCTTCTCCAGCGCGGGATAGTGTTCGTTCGAGTAGTACATATCGTTATTATCAACACTTTTCGACTTGTGAAGCGATGCTTTGGTGCCACTTTCACTAGTACCACCGCCAGCTGCTGCTGCTGTTGCAGCTACTACACCTCCATTGTCGTACGTTCCACCACCAACGGCAGCAGCCTGCTTGTTCGTCTCTTCGTTTGCATTGTTCACAGCCGTGAGCAGGCTTTGCGAATATGTCGCCCGTTGTGGTGTTTGCGTCGTGGTGGTGGTGTTGATGATTGTGGAGGTGCTGTTGCAGCTGTTACTACTACTATTTATAGTTCCTAACGTATGACTACTACTGCTACTATTAACACTATTATTGCCGCCCCCGTCGCTCGTTGGTGCCGTTGTCTGCAGATGAGGTGGTGTTTGTGTGTGGAGCGTGGACGACGGCAGGGCAGAGTGATGGTGGGAGTGAAACTGCGAACGCGACTCGACTAGCTGAGGGAAGGCGACGGATGAGTAGAGATCTTGCAGTACATTTGCATTACTAGATGCGTTCGAAGTGACACCATCGGTGTGATTACCCAGACCACCATCCGCGCCGGCGGTGCCGGAGGACGTGGACAACATACTACCATTGCCACCGCTTCCAGCCGTACCGGTCTTTTCTACGTTGGCAATTCGTGCTATTTCCGCGTACGATTGGGAAGACCCAGCAGTTGTTGTACCCTGGCGATGCTGACTAGTCTGCTGCTGCTGCTGCTGATGATGTGGCTGACTCTGGCCTTTTCCCTTCGGTTGCTGTTTCTGCTGTGACTGGTGCTGTTGATGTTGCTGCTTCCGGGAAGCATTGGATTCGATCGGCAACGAGTGCACGGAATCAGCATCGCTTGAATCCGACTTTTCCGACGGTGGCACGGAGGAGGTTGATTTCCGTCGCGATACATCGTTGTTCATGTACATTTCGCGATCGGCAACAAAATGGCTGCTCGGTTGATATCGACCACCGGTACTGCTGCTGGTGTTGGTCGCATTTCGACCATACCCAATGCCTACTGCTCCTGCTCCTCCTCCTCCTCCTCCTCCTCCTACTGCTCCACCTCCGACCGTTGTTTGGTATCGTCGGTTCGTGGCGTTGCTCGTATCCTCCGGACCAACAAGCACCGCCGTCTTCTTCTTAGTCTTTTTCTTCTTTGTGACAACGTGAAAATCGGATGACTCACCGCCCGTACCGACGCTGCCACTACCGAGTGCAGATAGCGATTCGACCGACATTCGCAACGAATCACGCTTTTTGCTGCTGCCCGTTGGATTCACTACCGAAGAAGTTTCCGACACGGTGGTGGTACCCGGAACCACCGTGAAATTCTTATTTCCACCACTATTGCTTGCCGCTGCTGGATTATGATCTTTGGCCTTTTTACCTTTCCCGCCGCCACCAACATTTGCCGAAGCGCCCGTAGACACGGCTGCTACTTCCTCGCCGCCAATGGACGCTGATGATGCAGCACCCTCGTTGCCGAAGAAGCTAAGCTCTTCCGTACCCCAGGACCGTCGTTCGGAACGCTTGCCAACGCCACCTGCAACGAGATTCGACGCGCCGCCACCACCACCACCACCACTCGCTCCTCCTGCATTTCCAGCCGCTTGGGCGGATTTTTTCGATTTGCTATTGCGCAACGTTACGGCCGGATCGGTTTCCTGTGCCCTTGCCTTCTCCACGTGGTTCTGGCGCGTGTTCTCCTCCTCCACCTTCTTCCGGCTGCAGCTGCTCAGCTCCTCGAGCGAGTTGCTCTTCTTCATTTTGGCCGCACGATCACGCTTCTTTTCACTTTTCCGCTTCGATTTCTCCTCGCCACCGTTCTCGCCGACGGAAGTGGACAGAGCAGCACCCCCTAAGCTATTCCCGATGGAGTTGTTGGCATGTTTTACGTTGGCATTTTTCGCACTTAATCCACCGCCCGCGATCGACGATTGATTCTGCTGTTGCTGCTGCAGTTGAGCCTGCTGCTGCTGCTGATGTTGTTGCTGCTGCTGTTGCAGCTGAAGCTGCTGCTGCTGGGACAGTTGATGCTGCGGTTGCTGCGATTTGTCGTTGTCGGTGCTTTCGATGTAGCTAACGAGGGCTTCGATGTCGGACTGGCCTCGGTAGCCGGCTATGTTTTCCGGCACCACCACCACCGTGTTACGGTCAGATTTGGGTTTGCGGGGTTTCTTGCTGCCGGTACCGCTCCCGGAGCTACCGCCACCCATCTGGCTGCCTGACCCGCCGGATGAGCCGAGACCGCCGCCTCCACCACCGCCACTGCCACCAGTTCCTCCACTTCCACCGCCGCTGCCACCACCAAATTGCGCAACAGAGTTTGCGTTTTCATCGAACTTTTGCTGTGCACGGATAGAAATTCAAGAGCGGGAAAGTATTTGCATTTGTTAGCAAAGCTATTGCACATTTGAAGCTGATTTAACATACATACCTGTATGGTGGGATAGGTGAGGCTACTTCGTGTGGTCGACATAAATTGATTGCTTGACGACAGCACCGACTTGATGGTGGACTGATCGACCTTGCTGCTGTCGATCATACACTTCACAGCCGGATAGGTCGATCCGAGCTGAACCGCTTCCAACATTGGAAGCGAAACGGTCGTATCGACGTGATGCACGGACGATGGTCGCGTAATGTTACACGACTGCCCGATTTCGAGGCTTGCCTGGGACGTGTACTGAGGTTTGGCGTAGCATAACGTTTTCTTCGCCGACGACAAACTACTGCCACCACCGCTACCGGCAACCGATCCGCCGAGCGCAGCAGTACCAACGGTACAACTGCCGCTACTGCTGGATGTGCTACTGTTGCTGCTGTTGCCTCCACCATTGCCGTACGAGTCTCCGCTCGATCCACCGTACGTAAGGGTCGAAGCCGTTGTCGTGGACGTACCGCCTCCGGATGATGCTGCGCAGCCGATGATGCTACTACCGCCGGTAGCCGACGTACCGGAGCCGGAGCCACCTGCGCTGCTAGGACCCATGGCCATCATCTCGATCTCGTCAACACCGGAGTCGTAGTGATTGTTCTGGGACACAAACATACACAACTGAATACATTAACCAGATGGGTGTGGGTGTGGATTTTTACTCTCTCCCTTGCCTCACGAATACATGTACCAAGAAAAAAGGGGGTGATATAATGTGATCATACACGCAAGTATGTGTATGTTTGATCACAAAATACCTACATCCCGTCGCCAACAACAAAAAAAACATCCCTGCCGTCTACTTAGTCTGCGCGAACGTACCTGTTGCAATGCGTTATTCGGATGGCCCGAAAATATTTCCCGAAATCCATTGTTTGCCGATGGGCCTTCGTCCGAATCGAGCTCACCCATGTTGATGACAGTATGTGCAGCTGCTCCCGATCCTGCTGAACCACTACCAACGCCACTTGTACCTCCAGCGGCTTGCGATCCAGCACCCGTGGCCCCTGCCGTTCCTCTCTCGACGGCAGCTGCACCCTGTTGAGATTCCTCACCGGCCGCCGTCATACTGTTCCAATCACTCGTCCCAGTCGCGTTCAGTGGGGCGGACTGCAGTACCGCACCGTAATCGTTGCTTTTCGCTGCAGACTTCGCCGACGTCGACTTAAGCGGACGGCGAACCTCGTTCAGAAACGGTTGCTCGCTGATGTAGGACGGTGTTGTCGTTTCATTTACGTTACTCGGCAGACTGCCACCCTCGCGCTGCCTCGACGACACCGAAGAGATTTGACGCTTGTTTCGAGATCCACCGTGGCCTCCGCCACCGTGCCGCTTATTGGACAGATTCGAGCCGGAACAGTATTCGGTGGTGTAGCCGTACTCCTGCTTCGTCGCTTCCGTTATGTCCTGCAATGAGCCGCCCTGGGTTGGACGGGCGGAAGCGCGTTTGCTGTGCACCGGCCGGCTGGTAAAGGAAAAATTTTGCTCCTGATCTTCACGCTCCGTTTTGATTAGCAATTCCTGAAACATGCGATGAGCAGCAATCGTAGAAGAAGATTAGACTAACTTACATTCTGCATAACTGACAATCACTATACGACGTTTTAAACGTCATGGGGATAGTTTTTTCGCCGGGATATGCAAATTTAAAAAAATGACTCAACTACCGCCGCTACATGCATGGTAACGGTTGTTTTTGTTTAATTTGCATATCCCGGTGAAAAAACTATCCCTATGACGTGCGGAGAAAAATGAGCTGTCAATAGCGCAGCTGACCGATTCAACACAATCATCCGAACATATCAATAGCGCACTGAACATGTCAATTGTATGCTCGAACGATTCAATAGCGCTACTGAACGTGTCAATTATATCTTCGAAGCCCCTGTCATTTACGTACGTTAAATGTAGCACTCTTGTGCTGGCGATCTTTGGGGCGCTTATATGTGATCGCTTCATCAAGTAACGCTTTTAGAGCATCCTCGTTCATGGTAGCGAGCTGGAACGAAAATTTCTGAACACAAAGATCAACATTTATTATCCACCCACAAATCGAATGCTATCTTTTGTAAACCGCCGCAAAACTTAATCGTTCCTTTACAATAGTTTATTGAAATGTTAGAAGAAAAAAAAACATACACATAAAACTTCATCTATGTACCGTCAATATCATTATGTCCTTATTTCTTCACATCAATTTCAAAATAATATTCTGAGCAATTCTGACCGTATATCCGCACATCCGCAAATAAGCACATACTGGCAACACGACCAACTACAATATGATGCTGCTAGCTCGAAGGATGACATGCGAAATCATCGAATTCATCGAAAAAAATAAAAAAGAAAACTTCGCGGCTAGCTTCATACATTACCTTTGCACGTGTGTTAGTTGACTTTAATGCGACTGTTGAATATACAGTGCATAATTCAAAGTACAATCAACTGAATTCAAAGAGGCACATGATACACAGCTACCCAACATCAGATAAAACGTAGAAAAACACACTTTTGACATTTTGCAGTGCAATATTGACGTGTTGCGTGCTCTTGCGTCAGTGTTAGTGAGATTGAACATGGGTAAGCAGAAAGCAACCTGCTACGATCGCACACAGCTACACACAATCGCTCCGCATACTTTCCAAATAAAAAGATTTGAGCCGAGAAAGAGAACCACCGTTGAACTAGAGAGAGAGAGAGAGAGACACCGAAATGACCAACAAAAACACACACACACACACACACACACACACACACACAAGCGTACGTTCGATTCCGCTGGCAGAATACACTCCGCAAAATTGGACCCATCTGACAGATACGAACGAGAAACGTCAAATAACAAATATGGCTGAATTTCTGCCGTTTCATGCTAACAAAATAATAATACCGAAACATGTGGGGGATCCGTAACTACTTCGCATTCTTTTTGAGAGGTCCATCGAACTGAGCAAAATTGCATTCCCTGAGGAGAACATAGCGGAAAACAAGGATTTTCTTACCTGTGCTATTTCTTTGTTGTTACCGGCGGTGTTGGATATTGCCGAATTCTTGGAAGGTTCTGCCGCTTTAGCTTGGCCATTGTTGCTGCTGCTACTGCTACTGGACGCGGCTGGCGCTGTTACTGATGAGGGCGTCTGTGAAGATGACGAAGACGATGATGACACCTTCACGGCCGTGGTAGCTGGAGTTGTGGTTGTGGTCGTTGTAGCGGCGGACATAGCCATCGTACTAATGACGGGCGGAACAGCAATCGGGACAGTAGCGTTTGATGCACAATCTTTCGGGCTGTTACCGTCGCCACCGTTAGTGTTGATTGCAGTGTTCGTGGAACCACTATCACCCGGTTCGCTTCCTGCATCTTCACCACCGCTGCTGTTAGATGATGCGGTGCACGTGCGATCGATCACATCGCCGGAAGTCGATGGTCCCTTGTCTGATGCATCGCCAGTTTTATCGGGTGCCTTAGGCTGCCCGAGTTCTGGCGAGGGAGCCATCGATGGATTCCGACGACGAATCCACAACCAACCGGCGGCGGAAATATGCTCCGCCCCGCTGCACCGGATTCGCGGCGAGGTGTAGCTTTGAGGAAGTTATCTCTTCTCTCTTGGGCTGACGAAAAGACCCCGACACCAACTACCTCTTCCCAGGAACCTTCTTCAGTCGGTGAAGAAGTTATTGGACGTATTTCCGTGGTAGGTCACCGTTATCCACGGACACACAAAAATACACACATACACACGCACACACTCACAAACTGCACAATAAATGTTTTTTATTCTAAACTGGTACACACGTCACGCGTCCTATTGAGATGGGAAATGCGAAAAAATTGCATGAAGCAAACCGTGGCAAAAACGTATCACAATGGTAGCACTTTGGCAAGATTGGCAGCACTTTGAATACAGGATCACAAGACAAATTATAAAGAACCATCTGAAGAATCTAAACACATTCAGCAACAATCCTCGTACACTTGGGAAGTGTGTTCTTCTCTCCTGCACTATCACTATATTCGGAAAAACCGAAAACATTACACACATGCAATTTCGTGACTCTGCGGCCTACTTCATATTTTGGATACCCTCTCTTCTTCCCTTTTTCACATTCTCTACAAGGATGATCGACTTATCAATGTACAAGCATGGAAACTATACTCTACCGAAGAAATTGCTCCAGTTACTCCAGCCAATTGGTAGTCACACACCGACCATTCCGTTTCTTCCCTACTTGGTAAAACGATTCTTTCTTTTACTTCGACACTTTTTCTCCGACACTGAAAACGATGGTGGAACGTGCGTGCGTGCGTGCGTGCGTGCGTGCGTGCATGCATGCATGTGTGTACGTTTTTGGGAGCTGCAGCTGCTGCTGCTCCCGTCACCACTGCCGCCACCGTCGACCAAGAAATCGTACAACGCGATGATGGTTGTTGAATTTGTCGTCGCCTTCGTACAAGAAAAATCACACTTCACCACACACTGCTTCTCAATGGTCAAGAGAAGTCAGGACACCGTATACTGCCATCACCATATCTGCTGTCTCCGTTTGACAGCACCGCGACAAATCGCCACCACTACCAACACGGTACTGCTGTTGCCGTCGTCGCGGTCGCCGCCACCGCCGCTGATGATGCTCACCACCGTCTCTACGCGTACTTGACAGCCGCGATTTAGCTCCGTTGTGGCTACATGTGTATGCGTACCTTCAACACAGAAGCAAGAACGCGCGTGTGTGCGTGTGCTTCGCGGGCGATGATGGCACAAACCTTTCCTTCTATTCTTTCTTTTCTTTGCCTTTACCTTTTCCTTCACCAAACTAACACTTATTTCTGCACCGTCTTCATTCCCTTTCTTTCGATCTTTCGTTCGGCGGTATTCTTTCTCACTCGCACGCCACGGAAAAAGATGAGCAAATGTGCTCTTTTCGCACAGATCGTCAGATGGCTCACTCTCGCTCTTTCTCTCTCATACTTCCTCTACTTCCCCATGTGCTGCGTCTAGCTGATACCAGTAGCCGCGACGTCTTCTCTACACAAACACACACACACACACACACACACACACACACACACACACACACACACACACACACACACACACACACACACACAAACACGGCGCACGAGAATCTATTCCTTCTTCACGCAGTTATTCCACTGTTTTGCTCTTTGCCGTTTTAAATTCACCTTCGCACACTGCAACTGAATATATCAGCTCCTCCAAGACCTGGGGGAGGAACCGGGGAGGCTGCAATTCGCATGTCGCACCGAGTTTTCACGTACTTCCTCACACCACGGACACTGGGACCATCATCGACATTATCCGTATTTGGAGTTTTCTTCTTGCTCCAGGGGTAGGACGCACCAGCATGTACATGGACGAAATGTGGCTACAAGGAATAGTCTCTTGCAAATGGATCACACAAAATCACAGCACTAAATGGCACTTTCAGGGTGTATGCCACTTGCAAAAGAAATAGAGCTGCTGGTAGAGCCAACATTGACGGTACCAGCTCGCCATAGCTTTAGAATTCTACATACACCACTACATTCGCCCCATCTGACATCTCTCTTCTTCTTCTTTTTCGAAAGACAGTTCGCACGGCTATTGCATCCTTAGAAGAGTCGGGAATTCTGAGCAGGATTCGATCTATGTTCCGATCGCACGGAGAATCGATCGGATAAAAACCTGAGAGCAGTATAGTTTTGCTTCTAGAAAGTTAAGTACGAACTTTTCTACAATCTTTCACTCCAGCAGCAGCACCCAAACAGAACCTCTTTCTTCGAACTTTTTTTTACTGAAAAAGCAGAAGATGATGGCTGTCACATCTGTCATTGCTGCATTGCGAGAAAGAGATCGGTATATTACTTGCTCATACAATAGTTCTCTTTTGTTCCATTCAGGACAAAATTGAGCGAGGGTGATGTTTTTCGAATATAAAATTATTTGTATATTGTGCTCAACAGTTTTATATCGATGGTTCACCAGCCACCAGGAAAAGCCATATATAATATATTCTACGCAACACGTTTCACACAGTGGGGTGAAACAATGAAAATAATATCACACAATTTTTTTTCAAGCAAACACCATGACGTTATGTGGTGGTCGCCATCGTAATGTGCTGTGAGTTTTAATTTATTTTTATTGAAAATAATCATTACTTTATCAATTCAATACAGAAAAGCTTGCTTTAATATGCAAATTGCATATTGGCCCATTAAAATAAAAAATTTCATATTCTTTCGATTCCACCAATTAGCCGTAGAACCCGTACAGCTGACAGCATTTCGTGTTGGTCCCATTTCGTGCTCCAAAATCGTATTTGATTGTGGTTTTTCAATTTGAATAGGCCGGGCGGCAACAGTAATGGATCGAAAACAATTATACGACGGAGTGAAGTGCGATAAGTGCGAGTACTGGTTCAGCAAATTGTATTTGTTTAAGCAGCATAGCCGAAGGAGCCATAACGATTTTTGCGAGTTTATCGATTTACCTTTACTTTCTTCATCAATACCATCGTTGTTGCAGATTTACGGGCTCGAGGACGAACTATTGTTTGCCCTGTTGCACATTTACAACGAAAAAAGTGTGCTGATGCGTGTGTTCCGTTGTGGAATACATGCAATAATGCGCTTCGCAAATCAGGATGATTTAATGGAGCAGCAAAAACGGCTGACGAAACAGGGGAAACAAGGAATGCGCATTACCGTCATCTTCGACATATACCAAACAAGTGAATATCATGCGGCCAGCTTCAACATGGTTTCCCGGATCTTTTTCAAAGAAAATAAAAATGCCCAACAGCCACCTCCAGTGCAGACAGAGCGGGACTGCACAAAAAACCAAGGGCAGAAGTGGTATCCATGCAAATTCATGTAAGACGATGTTTGCAAGCGGTTCCAGTTATGTAAATTATAATCATTTGGAATTTCTTTCTATTTTGTTACAGCTTTCCTACCTCATTGGAAAAGTCTGCTATAACTCCGGAGCGAATTCCTCCGAGCCAGTTGAACTTAGGAACTGTGCCCAATCTGTTTTGCATCGAGTTAGAAAGAATAATCGCTGGACTGTAAGCTTTAAACGGTCCTGCTTGGAATGTAATAATATCTAACAAACAATAATAGGTACATCGTATATCGTTGCTATTTTTTAACAACCCAATGACTTTATTTCTTGCGTATGATTATCGAGCAAGTAGGCTAGTTGAAGAGAATATCCTGCTCGGTGGTCCTCTTCTGCTCTCAGTTACTCAAACACATAAAGAGAAACCAAGCATTCTTAGCACAAATACATGTATGTAGGAATGCTTTCGCGCTTTGAACTGCAATTCTCCAAGTACTGCTTGACATTACTACGTCATCATCATTCGGATGGCAGGTTTCATATAAATTTTATTGGTTGTATCGAAAGCTACCTACCTGGTCAATGCATAATCATATTTTGATGTATCAAACCCACCTGACAATCAACCGTATTACTTACGTTCGGAGTTTTAAACTTGAATAAAATGTTAAAAATCTTACCTTACCTTTCTGTTAGTCTGAATCACTCACTACCCACTCTATCATCCTACATACTTTTTTCATGTTACGTTGAAGCTTCAGTTCAAATGCCTACCGACTTTAAAGACTTGACTCAACAATTTACTTTTGATCAACATGTAGTCTCACACGTTCACGCATATAGGGATCTGGAATCTTAAATGAACAGAATTTAAATTTAAGCGGCATGGGTTTCGAAATTGTGTGGCTGCCTTTGTCTGATTTATACACAAATCAAACGATTTTTCTTACCATACGCCATCGAATTTTATCGAAACGATATGTTCACTGATCTGGTTGGCAGAGCAAATTTAGGTCGGATTGTCATCCAATGGTTGGTTGGAGTGTAGGTACAGTAAGCAGCTAGCCATTTCCCAGAATAAAGACATCGTAGATGTATGCCAAGGAATGACAAGATCAATTTCCTGCCTCGTTTGCTCCGACGATGAAGTTTAACATCATCCTTTGGAACGTATGCAAAGTTAGCTTGGAAATGAATCGGCTTTTTTTCATACACTTCCTTTTCTACTATAACCAGTTTACCTGGAAGGTACAAGAATGGCTTCGTTCTTTATAGAAATCGTGACGGAAACATGTTCTCCGTTTGTCCCTGTAGAACACTTGATTACAGGATGCTTCTGAATAGAGAATGGTCAGCCTAACATAGCAATTGAGAAATTTAATTCTGTTATATGGCTTCTTCCATATAGTAAATCTCGGTCGTGTAGAACGGTACATGATGCAATGACAATGGAGGTGAATGTGAAGAAAACCTAATTTCCTTTCCATTTGATGGCGAAGAAAGCGATGAGGGATAAAAAATGTAAATACCTGGAGTTGTTGTCTGTGCTGGGTGTCTCGGAGGTTTTCAACATATCAAAGTTGTAAAACATAATCGTATTTATTTAACATTCATTCCAGTTCTACATTCAATAGATACTTTATACATCTACGACTATTCCCTGTATAAAACTTTTAATTAACGTGTTCCTGTTGCCATATATCTTACCGTGCCGCAAACCGTAACATCGTTAGTATCGCCAGAATAAAGAACGCCCCGTACGTCCGGTAGACACCAGTGCAGCGTGTGGCACCGGAGCAAAGCTCATTTTCGATCTTATCACAGTTGAGGAAATGCTTGTCGGTCGACAGAAGCTTGGCGATTTGACGCAGAAATACAGCCGATTCTGGCTTGCAGATAAATCGGGCACTGTTGTACACACAGTTCTCGTATGCGTAGCGGGCACTGCAATTCGGTAAGGCGGACGTTGTGGAGCACCTTGCAGCTGGGACCATTTTCTAACACTTACCAGCAAAAATGTATGTACTGGACGTTCATCGACTGCTTGGTTGTCCGAGACATTTCATCCTTCAGCACGCTGATGAAGTGGTTCGAGCATAAATCCCATTCCGGATGAACCAGCTGGAAGCAGCTCTTATGTCGCAAGAACTCTGCGCACGAACAAGAAGTAAGGAACGTATGGGAGTATTATTTCCTTTGTTTGCAGCTAGGTGCGACTGTAACGTACCACGCTGAAAAGCTTGATCATAGCATAGATACTCGTAAAGCTTCTGGGCACCGTACACTTCGTTTTCGATAATCTTACGCTGCCGTGCATTAACACACTCCTTCAGGTACTGTCGGACGCATTCCATGCCGCGGTTGAAGATGCTGTTGAACCGAGCGGACAAAACAGATACGGTCGGTCGGAATGCTACACACGGCAAATCATCGCAGGAATACCTACAGACATCGATTGTTGATTTCCTCCAGCGAATCCGGAATTTTAACCACATGCAATGCTTCGACGGCGACGGTTGGAGTGAAATTTCGAAAGCAATTACCCAGCAACTGTCCAGCACGACCACATACAGACTCGGAGATGGCACTGCTAGCGTTCGGTAGGGAAGCTGCAATGATGGAATTTAATGAGGAGAATCCGGTTTTGTGCTTTACATAGTTCACTTAAAGCTACACGGTGCACGGTTTGATTTTCCTCAGAAATCTATATTTGGTGTCGTAATAGGCACGTGCCGCTGGCGATATAAACGCTTCACAGAAACCGTCCAACTCTTCCACTAACAAGCGGCAACAAGCACATCACCTTCAAGATTCATTTCAAGAGTGCATAGATGGCTCCGCTTTGTTTGGTGATAATTGACTTATACTAGTGCTAGATAATATGTCGTCGTTAATCAAGCGGAACATTCTCCGGAAGACTTCACGCATGGGGTTTGTTTTCGATGTGTACAATTCGTGCGATGCCGAGTATCCACAAGAAGCTAAAGTAACATTTTTTTCTCACGTTTGCACTATCCTACTACCGATCATGGGTG
>JXXA01000756.1:0-14395 GCA_000956255.1 Anopheles punctulatus | reverse complement strand
GTATGCTTTACAAATTCATGCTTATTGGTTATTGACGAAAAAAAACAATTGTGTTATTTTGAATTCCAACACTGTGTAATAAGATTTAAAATAAACATGTATTAGTATTTCTGGCAAAGGATACTAATTCATCCAATCAACGATGATAACAGTTCACTCATCAGGAGAAATTCTTTGTTATTGTTTTCGTTATTGGAAGAATATAATCAATAATTATTGTTTTTTTCGATCTAATATAATAAACGACTGTGTAGATTATCTGCTAAAGCTAAACTGGAAAACATCGAAAAATACGGTAGCTGGATTCCTTTTTGATAGTTGACAGTTGCCAGTTACCTACGAAAAGTCAACACTTGCTGCTGTCATCGACATAAACAGAGACGATTTTCTTCCATGTGGTCCCGGTGCGTGATTTAAGTGGCTACACGAAATTTGTGTTCATCGTTCGGCGCTGAAAGGACGAGTTAAACTACGCGCCCACCCCTCACATTCTTAAGATGGTGCGCCACAATAATCAACTTCCGGACAATCTGCCGCAGTTGCAGAATCTCATCAAGCGCGATCCGGACTCGTATCATGAAGAGTTTTTGCAGCAGTACCACCACTTCCACAGTGTGCTCGACATCTTCCGGCTGGAACCTGACAAGGAAAACAAAAATTTGTGCGAGTCGATCATGTTTCTCGCCCAGGTGGCGCAGTGTTATCTGGAGGATCTGAAAACGTTCCCACAAACGCTTGTCGATCTGCTGAAAACACACTCGACCACACTTGATCCGGAGATGCGGAACACTTTCTGCCGGGCTTTGATCTTGCTGCGTAATAAGAACCTCATCTCGCCGCTGGATCTGTTGGAGCTGTTCTTTCAGCTGCTCCGATGCCCGGACAAGGCGCTTCGTACGTTCCTCGAGAATCACATCGTGAACGACATCAAGAACATGAACGCGAAGCAGAAAGACATGAAGCTGAACTCTACGTTGCAGAACTTTATGTATACCATGCTACGCGACACAAATCCAAAGGCGGCCAAGATGTCGGTAGACATCATGATCGAGCTATATCGGAAGCAGGTCTGGAACGATGCCAAAACGGTAAATGTGATCGCAAACGTTGGTTGTTTCTCGAAGATCACGAAAGTGCTGGTAGCGTCGCTGAAGTTTTTCCTCGGCACGGATCAGCCGGGTGAAGACGAGGAGGATGAAGAGGACAGCGATCGGGAAGTGGACCTGAAGGGTATCATGATGGCAGCGCGGGTGAACAAAAAGACCAAGAAACGCAAGAAGAAAGTGGACGCAGCCAAAAAGCTGTATACACAGGCCCAGAAGAAGAAGAAAAAACCGGTGGCGTTTAATTTCTCCGCCGTCCATCTGATACATAACCCGCAGGGTATGGCGGAGAATCTGTTCAAGCAACTGCAGGACGGTAATGAACGTTTCGAGGTGAAGCTGATGCATCTCGACGTTATCTCGCGATTGATCGGTATCCATGAGTTGTTTTTGTTCAGCTTCTACCCGTACATTACACGGTAAGCAGGCTTTGGATTTTCAAGTTTCTTGAGTTGCTTGGATCTTCATTTAGTGCCCTCTGTTGGTGGAGGCCGTTAGTTAACTTTCTATTTCTACTAAATTTTCTATTTTTATAACTAGAAATGATTAACGATTGTGTTCTTTCGTAGGTTCATTCAACCACACCAGCGACAGGTCACGCGTATCCTTCAATTCGCGGCACAGGCTTCACACGAGCTTATACCGCCGGAAATCATCGAACCGGTGATAAAAACGTTGGTAAACAACTTCGTTACTGAGCGCAACTCGAGCGACGTAATGGCGATCGGGCTGAATGCGGTGCGTGAAATCTGCGTCCGTTGTCCTCTGGCTATGAACGAAGATTTGCTGCGGGATCTCACGATGTACAAGAACTACAAGGAAAAGTCGGTGATGATGGCGTCGAAGGCGCTGATAATGTTGTACCGTGAGCACTTGCCCACCCTGCTGGCGAAGAAGGACCGTGGCCGACCGACCGAGGCGAGCGTTGAAATTAAGCCCAAGCGCTATGGTGAAATATTGGCGGTTGATCACATCCCTGGCACGGAGGCACTGTTGCGCGAAGATGCACCTGAGCTGGAAGGAGACGTAGATGCGCCAGGCAATGATTCCGATTCCGATTGGGTCGATGTTAGCAGCAGCGAGGATGAAACGGATGCCGTGCTGCGAGAGCAAAGAGCCAAGAAAGCTGTCACGATGGTTAAGCCTTCTAAACCGAAGCAAGCGGAAGTAGCTAAGGAAGAGTCCGATGAGGATGATGAAGATGAGGAAGATGACGAAGATGACGAAGATGACGAAGATGATGATGATGATGATGAGGGTGAGTGGGAAGAATGCAGTGATGAGGAAGAGGCAAATGAAGACACCGAGCAGCAAACGAACCGGGAAGAACGGCACATCAGACGCAGCGAATTGAAGCGTCGCGCCAAAAGGGAGAAGAAGAAAATTCCCACAGTAACTAGCGCCAGCAAGGAAGAGGAAGCGCTGGACGGCGAAACGGAAGCGGCAAACGGCGAGCAGACGCTCAACACGGCTGAAGCGATGCAGGAGCTGGCGCTGACGAAAATTTTCACAGATGCCGACTTTGCGCGGATCGAGCAGGAGCGCGTGAAAAAGCAGCTGACACACCACAGCCGCAAACGGCAACTGGATACGGAGAAGAGCGAGTTCGTGAAGCTGGACGCGATCGAGATGATATACAAGCGTCGCAAGGCGGACAAGGAAGCGCGCGTCGAAAGCATGCAGAAGGGCCGCGAGGGACGCGACAAATTTGGCTACAAGGACAACCGCATGAATCCGCACTGTTCGAAGACGAATCGTGAGAAGCAAAAGAACAAGAACTTCACGATGATCCGGCACAAGGTGCGAGGTAAAGTGAAGAAGTCGTTCCGCGACAAGCAGGTAGCGCTGCGGAAGCATCTGTTGCATACGAAGAAGATGAAATAAAGGTATCGTACCCGGTTAAGTGTGCAAAAGTTACTTGCGCGCAAAAGTAACGCCACTATTATTACCTACATCGTTGCGTTGTGTTATATGTTCTGTATTGAGATTAAGAATTTTAAAACATTCATTCTTCCAACATTAAACCTGTGTTTTTATCCCCTCTGAGACAAGTGTATAAATAAAATTTAACGAAAGCGTTATAACCACGGTCGAAAAGGAAGGAATGACCAAAAGAACGTTTAAATAATATTATAGTTTTTGTGCATGGAATAAAACCGGCAAACACTGCATGATAGACGGAAAAAGCATGGTATGCATAGACTGAGAGGAACGGACGATTCAACGGACTCCAATTTATTCTCTAGGAACCTTGGTGGCAGCTGATTTGAAGAAATGCGTATACACCTTGAGTCATTTTGTTTTGTTGTTTTTCAACAGTACGTCATTTGGACTCATCATATGTTTACTCATCATGCGAATCTACGTTTTGATTTACTTTCATACGTGATGAAAAGTGCGTGTCTTGAAAAGTAAAAAGCGCGATAGAAGAAATGTTTAAACCAGTGATATGGTTGGCCGTTGCCGGCTGGCTGGTAGTGTGCGAACGATATGCCGCCGCTGTCCCAACATACGACGATATTCCCGTGTCGAACGTTCCCCTCTACACGGATGGGATTTACTTCGAGGAGTTGAAGCCCATCAAAGTGCAGGTGAGCTCGTGGACGCTGCGCGCCGATTACGATATTGCGCTGTTTATCGAAGAAATTTCCACGGCAAACAACACCGTCGCCCACCTGTTGAAGGCGTGCGCGGAGATGCGAGCAAAGCGGATTGGGAACTGTGACGGCATCAACAACATACTCGGCCTCACGAAGGAGCTGAACGATTTCAGCATCCTGTTGGGTAGCTTCTGCGAGAACAGCAACAACAATGCTGGACGGCGCACCCGACGTGGCATCTTCCGATCGTGGTTCGGACTGATGGACGATGAAGATCGAGACGAAATAAGCAACAAGTTTGACCACGTAAACCAGCAGCTTACGATCGAGTCGTCCACGCTGCGAATGTTCTACAACACCACGAACGAAGCGTTGGCCGTACTGACGGGCAACACGTTCCAGGTCGATCCGAAGCAACCGCACACGATTGATTTTACACGCGAAGGGCAGCTGCTGCTGATGGACATACTGCTGAACAAGATCATCGCGAAGAAGAACCTCTTCATGCAGCTGCTCCAAACGACCACCTCGATGCAGCTCAGCGACAGTATCATTTCGCCCACGCAGCTACTGACCGAGCTGCAGAAGGTGCAAAAGTTCCTGCCGGAGGAATTCATCTTCCCCGTCGAGTTGAGGTTGAACGAAATGTTGAAGCTTTTCCCGCTGTCGAACGTGATTGCTAGCGTGGAGGGGTGCCAGGTCGTAGTAAACATCGTGATTCCGCTCTGCAATCGGTTGCTGTATCGCACGCTAAAGGGAACGAGCATACCGGCGCTAACCGAAGGACACATGAAGATGTTTGTGCTCGACCGAGATATTATGGCGTACAACCAAACGTCCCACACCGGTATGGTGATGACGTACGCTGATTACAAACAGTGCACACATCTCAACGATTTCACTCTCTGCAACGCGCACCACTTGATGCGAAACCTGACCACCACCGATGATTGCATCGTTGCGACGTACTTCAATGCGACCGATCGTGACTCCGACTGTCGCCTAACGCGGGTACAGCTACGCAACCAGCTGTGGATTCAGTTGGCCGATCCGAACGTTTGGATCTACGTCGTGCCGAACTTCACCGTCATCACCATCCAGTACGGGGCGAACAGAGAAAGGGCGCTCGTACTGAACGGTGTGGGGATGCTGAAGCTACAGAAAATGTGCCACGTGCGGTCGGGCGACGTACTGCTCCAGTACGTATCGCAGCTCGGTGGCACCAAGATACGGTTTGCATCGGCCGGCTTTAGTCTACCGGTTACAATCACCCGCGAACAGTCGCTCGTCATTGCGGGCACCGCGAACGACAAGAGCCGCATCGTACCGGTGGGCCAATCGACCCAAGCGGAACTGACCGATCCATCCCTGGTGGCCGGGATCTACCGTGAACCAAGCCACATTTCACCGTGGCTCATCGTGGGGATAATATTTGGTTCATTTTTTGTGGTGCTTGTCTCTATGCACGTGTTTCTGCGCGAGTTTTCCATCAAACGGCGCACGAGACCACCGAGTTCCGATAGAACGTCGGCGGACCCGGACGATGTGAATGGATTGGATTCATCGGGTCAGCTCTGGGTACGGTGTGACAATACGCAACTTACGTCGGCCGATTCCACACTCCAGGGATCGTAAGGTAGAAGAAGAAGGGAAAGCCGACGCTTGGGCAGCAGCCCAAACGAACCAAAGCACTGCGATAATAGAGAGATTTGTTGAAGAGGAATTAGTTACGCCTAAAGTTTATCAAGAAGACACTTGTTAATAGATGCGTTTGTGATGTATGAGTGTATTGGATAAGGGAACGTATTTTTTGTTCAACCACATTTCCAATGCCGAAATATATTTGCATCTGCGATGAGAAAAAGGAATAATCTGTCGTTTTAAGACATTTGCATCGATTTGAATGATTGACGTTATTTCCTCCAGCTTAAAAGAATAATGTAAACAAAAACAATATAAGACTACCTCTAATCAATTTAAATAACCAAAGAGTGAACATTTTTATGAGCGTTCTTCTATTTAAAAACAAAAAATATAAACTTTCACTTCTTATTAATACGAAGTTCAATATACGGCGCGTTTGATAGTTTACTGCATCGCCTGTCTAGCTTGGAATCGAATATTAGAAAAGAATGTATTCTTCCTTCGCAATCTTCAAAAGGAATCGAGAAGAACACATGACAGCAGGCGAGATCTTTATATGGACGACGGATTATTTCTTTTTCATTCAAACGTAAACTCCTTTAATCACTAGGCATACGAAATGTAACTTCAAGAGCTTACGATATCGTTTTATAATAAGATTTGGCCAAATTTATATAATTACTAACGAATGTGATCGAAATCTGCTAAGCATATAAGCATACGAGGAATTGTTCATACACTTTTCTGTCTCAAATTATGAAAACAAAAACACGTAAACATGATGATAAACAGTCATGGTTATGGGCCCCGCCATGATTTCTTTATTGAAGTCAAACGAAACGAAAGATTTATTGCATAATATTGCACAAAGCGAAGGAATGATACCGGTATCCATCCATATTTACTGGACGAACCGAGGTAGGCGTAACTATTTTTGTAGAGAAATATTTTTCTACCACATGAAACGAATTAAAGAGAGAGTGCGTTTCAAACGAATGAAATCGAAAGTTACTGTGTGCGTTGTTTAATTCGTGTAACATACGGACAACCGACTCATCCGTGCGGTTGGAAGAATTTTTAGAAGAAATAAAATAGTTCGTTACCTAACTTCATCTGAAACATCAGATTTATCGGGGTGTTAAACAACACTACCTATGCGGAGATTGACGAATAAGTATCCAATATCTGTCAGTATTTGCTTTTTTGTTTTACAAAGAGTACTGGCCAAGCGTAAGAAATCGAACACGGGCATGCAAATGAAGCCAGGTAAGTAAGATAACCTACTCAGGGTGTTGCAGAGAAATGCCTTATTAGCTGAATTAATCTTACACGTGGAAATTCTCTACCGATGTCAACGTCGTTTCGATTAGCAGATTAAAGTCAAGCTCGTTGAGGTTGGCCTTGGCAGTAAGCAGGTCGAGAAAGTTGTCCAACGGTTGCTGGAGCTTCCGGGCCGCTCCCAACCCTTGGCTGAGATCTAAAACAAACACAATTAAATAGGGAAATGAGATGAAAATATCACAATACATTGCAACCACACGCACGGGAAGACAGGAACGTGCACAAAATCCATCGCAAACAGACGAAATGAATTTAAAATGAAAACCCAAGCAAATGCACCGATTGAAATGCGTATGCACAAACGAAACCAAAAAGAAAGGAACACTTTTTAAAACAACATGCGAAACATTTGCATGTACAACGCAACCGAATTGGCGATGTGAAACTGCAGCATCACAAACACGACCAGACACACGATCGCACTGGCCAGCACGAAATAGCCGATCGATAGCAGCAGCGTTCCTTTGCGCGTCGCCGTTGACGACCCGCGGTTCCCGCCAATCGTCGTCAGCCGTCTCGGCCAGCGGACGATTTTATCCGGCGAATTGCGACAAAGCTGCGCCAAAAAGGAGGACGTCGAGGAGGTCAAACGGAAGCGCTGGAACTGTGCTGCTGCCGAATGGGGAACGGGTGTGAGTGTATGTTGCTGGTGTAACGGTTCCTTCGCGCCTTCGCCCGCCTCCAGATCGACCACCGACGAAGGTGACGCCGTCGTGACGAGCCGGAGCGCGTTGAGGCTCGCGTAGGTACGTAGGTTACGGGAACGGGACGAACTTTCCAACCATTCCGGTGACGAGGACGGTGACGAGGATGATTTGCCGAACGATGATGTCATTACGGAGGGTGATGAGGATGATGACGGTGATGGTGATCGATTTACTGGCAATGCTGGTGATGCTGACGGTGGTGGTCGTTTCGAATGGTACGGATAGTTACAATCGTTCTCTACATAACACGTGCAATTGAGGAAACTTAACATCCAGTAACAACAGCAAGCGGAAACTGAAAAGTAAGCAGGAAAAGAACAACCAAAAACAGAAAATGCATAACAAATTTAAAACAAACGAAAAGCGAAAGTAAAAATAATTCACCATAAATTATCATAATCGTAAAGCAGTAGAGAAATATTCGACACCAATTACTCATACGTTTTACTTCATCACTCCCTTTTACGATACTTTTTTTTTTACTTTTTTTGATACTTTTCAATGCTCTTTGAAATTATTTTCATATATGTAGAAAAAACTAAAAAACTTCTGAGAGGGGATTCGTTTTTGATGCATACAATTTTCAATTAGAGTAGCGATAGGTAGACTGAAATGAGACGTAAGAAGTAAGTATCGAAGCCTCCAGCTTTGAGAAGAGTGTTTGACCAGCTTACTGCGTTAGCAACGATTGTCAACAAAGACATCGCATTGACATTACCAATACCATTTGCTAATTTTAGAAGATTTTTTTGTCAGTTGTGATGACTTTAACTAAGCTAAACAAAATGATGAGCTGAGAAATTGATAATTTGTGATAAAATAAAACAAAAATAACTTACGAAGCCGATATGGAACATTTAGCACAACAAGCGCAAAACACAACCACAGGACTGGGCGGGGAAAGGACAGAACGAACGTTTCACAGCGCAACAATTAGTACATGCAGCAAACACGTGCCCGCATCCACCGAGCTCTACCTTTTGGTTGATAGTCCCTCTTCCGCTGCTGTGCCGAGCCGCGCGGATGCACCGAGTTGCCGGACAGAATGTTCATGGCATGTTCGCGCCCCCGCAGCATCGCACTCACCGGATGGTTCCAGCTGTTGAGCAGCCGGCGGGCCCTCGACCGTGGCAGTATCATCAGCAGGTACAGCTTCCGCCGTATCCCGTCCGGTGTGTCCTCGATGTCGGCAAAGATCACCTTCACCACGTCGATCTGCAGCTCGAACACGTGATGTTCGACGTACTGCATGAAGCTGTCAAACGCCAGCGCCCGGTAGCCGAGGTACGAGAAGAAGGAGCAGAAACCAAGCGGCAACGGAAAGGCGAGCGTTTCCACCGCAAGGCAGTAGCGTTCGAGCATGGCAAACAGTCGCACCTGAAGGGCCCGCTCCAGCTGATCGATCAGCGCGAACCCACGACTTTCGTTGCCATCGACGGCGAGCGCATGGTCCAGGCCGGCGGTACGGCAGACGAGCACGCACAGTGCACGCGACTGCTCGAGCTGCGCCGCGACGTAGCGCGTCGCAACCGCGTGCACATGCGACGTGGCCGGATTCGTGTCGTAGAAGGCGTTCTTTAGCCACCGGAAACCGGTCACCTCCTTCACGCTGTGCTTCACCAGATGCATGCTCAGCTCGCGTAGGTTCACGTTCAGCACCAGCTCCTGCTTGTTGGCCGTGCAGGCTTCCGTTTCGAAGAACGGAAGATCGTTCTGCAGGCGCGCACGCACACCAACACCGGCCGTGCTAGCCACACCGCCCACACCGAACTCCATACCGAACGAACCGCCACCGATCGGATTTGCCGGTGACATTGGCGTGGTGCAGCGCGACAACGCTTCCGGCTGATAGCAGGCAAGCGAGTACATGAGCTTCTCGCGCACTTGATCCTGGTGAAAGCGGGGCCGCTCCTTGCCGGTACTACCGGTGTCACTCAGCCGGTCCCACAACAGTGTCCAGATGTCCTTGCGGAACGGGGAAAGCCGTTGCTGCGGTGAGAGCAGCATCATCGATGTGTTGTAGAGCGTTTCGTGCGACAGACCCACGTTCAGCTTGCCCACTTTGGCCTCGATCGGTTTGGCAGTGCTGCAGGTGGTAAGGGGCAGCAAACGGAACAGTGCCAGCTGGTCCGCGGTCAGCCCTTTCTTGGCGGAAGCGTACGTCCCGGCGACGAGCGCCTCCTTCAGCAGTGGAACCGTGTCGAGATGGAGCGGTCGTTCCATAATGATGCTCAATATCTGCCGATACGTGAGTGCCGAAAAGGATTAATGGATCGTTTATTTGGTTAGGTTATCCTGATCGCTCGAAGATCAAGTCTGAGGACTGAAATTGTATTGAAAACGCGTAGTCTCCGAGGATAGGAAAATGGAAAAATCCTTCCGAAAACAACATAATCAGCTAGACTAGACTAGCTTGCCCACGGCAGCTTAAAACTTACCTCCGAAAATATCTCAATAATATCGCCCCCGTTCGAGTGAGCCAAAAAGTAGTGCACGATCGCGAGCCGATTATCGATCGAGGTATCGTTCCGGAACGCGTCGATCAGGTGCGACTTCGGGATCGTGATCGAGATCAGATCGAGCGTGGCCGAATCGTAGCAGATGTTGTTGGTCGCAAAGCACGGCACCAGCTGCGTGATGGGTGCGCGCGTAAACGGTGCGCACACGATATGGCAGGACGGTTCGTGCGACAGGCCAACGTCGAGCAGATGCATAAAGAGATCCGCCTGAAACACCAGCACGTGGTGATCACCGTGGAGTGTGAAGGTGGGCTTCATCAGCTTCGCCTTCTCCCACGGGATGCCGGGCATCACGCAGTGTATGACGCAGCCGTGGTGCAGTATCGTGACCGAGTAGGCAAAGTGTACGTCGAATATGGTCTGGGCCGGACCACCGCCGTTCGGCTGTGATTCCTCTTCCCGCTGCTTGATCGGTTGGTAGAGATAGTAGTGACACACGAACAGCATGCCCGACTCGTCGCTGACGATGACGAGATTGAGCGAGGAGTCGTGTATCCGCAGTGGCACGGTGTCATCCTCGTAGATGTCCTCGCTGCTGGAGGAAGGAATTTTGGGCAGATTGAGTGGGATGTTCAGTACCGTCTCCGTCGGTAGATGGTCGTGAAACTGGAAGGCAGACAGTGTGGGTTGAAGCCGTTTGTTGGCGTCACCGGTCGTGCCATCCCCGGACGCTTCGTCCTCCTTCTCGAAGATGGTGCGGGCGGTCGGTTTCAGGTGTATGTAGTACAGTGCCTGCACGGCCGGATCCCACTGGGCCCAGATAAACGCTTTCGTGAGCGTTTCATGCTTCAGTGCGTCATGATCCAGCTGCCAGGCGCACGGGTTCGTGTAGTCGATCCTGCTGCTGGACGTTAGATCGTCGGCAAACGATCCGGCACCATCCACCGGAGCTAGCTCGATCTTTTTCAACGAAGCCGTGTACAGTAGCACGTGCTCGTGGTGCACCAGCAGAAGAAACTTATCCTGGTAGCTCTTCTCGAAGGTGGATAGCTTACGCCACAGGAACGTTGCCATAACCTGCCGATTGCGGTCTACCTCGAGGAGAAGGTGAGGCTGAACGGACTGTATGCCGGGACGTACCTCCACCAGATACGCCCGGTACACGTCACAGTTACGTCCGGATTCATCCTGCTTTAGTTGCTTCGCCACGTACAGCAGTATAGTGTGCGTTAGATTCACGGACGCCTGGATGACGTTCTCCCTGCCCGGAAAGGTGTATAACACGGCGAACGTCTTGTTTTTCGGCGTATAGATGCCCACGTTTGTACGTTGCTCCTCTCGGTTTTTCGGATCAAACGAAACCCAGCTGGCGAGCAGGGAGCTGTCCTGCTCCTTGCCCAGAATGCGCCACTCGATAGCGACATCTAGTAGAGTGAAGAGTAGGCGTTGCGTTACCAGCGAAACATAAACACGTCAAAACTCGATAGTTTACCTTTGTTTCCACCCAGCGCTAGTAAACCACAAAAATTAGCAGCAAGATTTTCCTGCTTCAACATTACGGCGGCACGTTTTCCCACAAATCCTTCCTTGATATGAATTCCGGCACACACACACGCGCGCGCGCACGTACACACACTTCAATCGACAGGAAAGGATACGTCTTTAAAGAACAATCCAGATTCTTCTTCTAATGAGTGGCTACTACTTTTTTCATGGCTACTACGAACAAGCACACGTATTTTGAACACCGATACAGTTGCTCTTCTCTATTCGATCCAGCTTCAGTGAGCTTTTTTCTTCTCAACAGCTGCGAAATGTCTACACATCACCACATCGTTGCTGAAATCAATAATCTTTTGTGCACCGTTTGTGTGTGTGTGCGCCGCCGCCGTTGTGCCACTCTGTCAATGATGCTGGAATTTCGGGTACTGATAAACGTTCCCGAGGTTTTCCACACCGGCCTTCCTCGCGCCAAGTACCCCACATATTCCGAATGCCGACATGCGGACATCCATACATGAAGAAAGAAAGAGAGCAAAAAAGCGTTGAGTTTGCGTCGTCGTAGACGTCTCCAAACCCATCCACCCCGCTCGTATGAAAGCCCCTTTTCCATCCTTATCAGTAGTTGTCCCGAGCGACGAAAGACGCTCTTTTTTTTGCTGGTTGCTTCGAATACGCATGCATGGCACATGCGCACACACTCGTAAACAACGGTTGAAAGGTGGTTATTTACATTTTGAATTGTCAGCCGCGAGCCGTTCCCGCAGGGAGACTCGCCAATGCAATTCCTGCAGGGGAAGTGGAGGGCATGCTTTCGAACCAAGGGAGCGTGTAAGAAATGTGCGCGATCTTCGTTTCCAATTTCCGATCGATGGGCGCAAAGCCATCTATCGTCGCAACTATGACCAACATTTGCATTTAAAGTGCAATTTACAAGAGCCCAAAACCGAAACCTGTACCGAATTGTGGCACCAAAACAATGCATTCACAATTCGTGCGCGCAATGACAGATTTGATGTTTGCGGTGCGTGAGATGAAAATGCATCCTTTTCATTTTTTGTTATTGATGCAAATTTATAAATGGTGCACCCAATTATTGCCCATGTAAAGAGTCGAAGGTACATTTTCGCATCGAAAGCGCAAGACGATTTTGTAAAGAAAATTATACTACAATCATGGATTGACTTGGAAACTCATGAACTCACACACATGCGGCATGATTTCTTGCCATTCTCCGTCCGAACGTTTCGGACCACAAAATCCATGGACCAACGACGATAACGAACGCTTAAAATGCACCTAGTTACTTTATTCGCGTGTAAGAAAATAAAATTTTTATTATAACCCCCTCCCGGGTGGATCACGGGCCGGTGGCAGGGATAGAACGATGCTTGCACTGCACAAGTGTCCATTCCAGCCCGGTGGTTCGAACGTCTTCTCTCCACCCGCACCAAACGGAGGAGCCAGCAGCAAATGTATAAATAAAAATTAAACTAATCCCTCCCAGTATGTGTGTGTGTGTGTGTGTGTTGTTGGGTTTGTGTTTTTGAACAGCGTGTTTTGTTCCACGCCGCTCCTAAGATCCATACGGTGGGGACATCCTGCTGTCGGCGGTTGTTGTTGAGGAAGCGGTGGCTGGCGCGGGTGTGGAGGAGGAGGAAGAAGAAGAAGATGATCCCGGGTGCTCCTGTTGCTGCTGCTGCTGTTGTTGTTGTTGTTGTTGTTGTTGCTGCTGTTGCTGCTGGTTAAGCTGTTGGTCTCGCACTCGTTTCCGTTTCGCCAACCGCTTCTTTGCTATCGACAAGTACTGCATGATTTCGCGCTTGGTACTTTCGGCCGCCTCGTCCGTCATGCGACTCAGCACCAGCTCGAGATCGTCGAAGAATTCGGCATTCTCCGACCGGAACTTGATGTCCTGCGTGAGCTTCTCGGCCATCGCCGTCAGGCAGTGGTACAGGATCATCTTGACTGTCCCGATCATCTGCGGCCGGGTGTACATGTCCTGGATCATACGCTTGAGCGTGTTTTTGCCGCGCGGCTGCTGCGGTTCCGTTTCGTCCTCTTCTAGTGTTGGAAGGAAGGAGGGAGGTGGAGTTAAATATGAAAACAAACAGCAGAGCAAGGAGTGCAGTGAAAACCCAAACGCACAAACCTTCGTCATCGGAGATGATGTCCAGCATGGACTGGCCATCCGTTTCCTGCAGGAAGCAAATCATTGCCTCATCCGGGCAGGTCGCGAGGCAGAGCTTATCGATGAGCGTTTGAATCTGCGCCAACCGCACGGTCGTTTCCCAGATCTGGAATGTGTTGGTCGAGATGGTGTTGCGCTCGTACGTATCGCCCACGATCGGCAGGTTGTTCGATTCCATTGCTCCCACCCGACACACCGCCGCAATCGAACGATGCACAGAACGGGACACGAAAAACGACCACGAAAAAGTCCTGATCCTAAAATCTATTTACTTCACACAACCAGTGAGGACCCTTCACCGATTTTCTTCACAGAAAAGATTACTGGGCTTTATAAATCTAGTATTCCTCAAGTTTGACAGCTTTCATTTGGGCTATTTCTTTTTCTTCATTACAACAACAGATCGTAGCAACCCCATCCCTCCGTCTCCCTGGGTGCAGTTTCTTGATTTTGCTATTGTTATTATCTAGCACACGATGGTTAAATGAGCGATTTTTTCACTGAAACTTTACCCGTTCGTTAGAATCAGAATGTCCTGGGGGCCACACTGCTGACCGACACGGCAATAGTGTAGCTTGAATAAACCTTCTCACACAGGATGCGTGTGTGTGTGCCACTGCACCTTTTGCTGCTCAGCGCCACAAAAAAGCAAACCACAGATCTGCTGCTATAGCTCTGCGCTGCACACATTTGACAGGCTGCGTCTACACAAATTGTAAACAAATCCCACCCCTCACAGCCCGATGACGTTTTCTTTCCTTTCCTTTCCACGACGGGCATTGGGTGCTATTGTTTTTGGAGTCAGCTAGGATAGTGAAACTTTTCGTGTTCAGCATTACTCGGAAATGTC
>JXXA01000748.1:0-13359 GCA_000956255.1 Anopheles punctulatus | reverse complement strand
CTGTTACAGCCGTTCGGATTAGTGGCGAGAACGCGAAGAACGCGCCTTACTGTTGAAACTTCTGTATTCCCTTTCATCCACTTTCTTCGCTGTAATCCGATTTCTTCCGAACACCAAAAACGGAGCGTTTTTACCACGAGACTGGACGGAACTGTTTCAACGTTCCAGATGTGTGTGATTTCATCATCAGTCTCTCCATGTTTCGCTCTGCTTGATGGCCATTCCCTGTCGAATTTAGCCGGCAACCGTGTCGGGAAGATTTTTTCTGAAGAATTTCCTATTCCAAGCACACACACACTCACACAGGCAGAGAAAAGGGCAGGATGCAGGATAACACGCAACCCCTCGGAGCATGGATGCGTGCGCGTTTAACGAATGTCCTGATTTGTCGCTACAACAGCTCCTAAGGGGAGGACGTGCAGCATTGAATGTCTGCAATTCGGATGGGTGCAAATGGTACATTCGCTTTAATAAGGAATGAATTAAGCGCACACGTCGACGGGAATTCTACTGGCGATACTAACGACGATAACAGTAATGGTGATGATGGTGATGATAGTTGCAGAGTTTAGCTGGAAGATGTGATTGATTACATTTAGCCCAGCCGTTGACAGGTGAAATATTAACTAATCTCTTGTCTTCAATCTAGTTGTGTAACAATGCTTCTTGATGTTTTGGAGTATACAAATAGGGACAAAAGTTTATTTCATAATATTTTTATCTTGTTTTTAAATTGTTCAGCATTCAGAATAGTTGAAAAACACCTTTAAACACGACCCCTTTTCCCGTGAACATAAAATCGCAACCATGTTACGTGCGATTCTTTAACCGGTCCAATTAACGGATGACATTCTGGCCTTATGTTCACAGCAGCAACTGTCACAATCCATAAATTAACGATATTAAAAGCGAAGGGTTCACTTCCCGCGCTGCTGTTGCCCAGGGCCGGAGTGGGAATTCGGTTCACAAACGGTTCATGCCGTCTTCGTTGCCACCAGTGCTACCAAAATCCGTCCGACCAGCTGAGCAATGGGAAAGTCAAACAAAACGGGATTTTGCTTCGTTCAGCCCAAACGCAGCGAACAGTGATGATTAATTCCATTCGCAGACAATCGTATCCTGCCGGGACCTGTCCGTAGTTCGCAAACCGCAGACAGTTTGCCGAACCGACGGAGCGAAATAAATCCCTCCCCGACACAGCGTTACGTTCTAGGCAGTTTTCGTTTCTTTGGTTTGGTTTCGAGACATATGTTGTTATTTTCCTACCGTCGCTAGTAAGCCGAATTATTTTTCCTATGTATTCGAAGATATAATACGTATTTCCAACACACCTAATCAAACGCTAGAATCCATTATGGTTTTATTCATTTATTACTTTACGAACGAAAATTTGTGGTACAATAAAAAGCGCGCGATCAATCGTGCGGTGGGTGGAATGAACTTCAACACCTCGCTGCAACCGTGCTACGCACTGCCCCACACCGACGCGACCCAGCGATTATGAATTCAAATCACACAGCACCATTCTAGCATTACATCATCTCCATTTCCTGACCGACGGCGAGCAACGGTTGTTCCTGTCGTTGGCGGTTGGCCGTCTACCGCCGCCTCCTGAAAGACGCCGGCCGTAGACGAAGTCATTTCTGGAATGTAGCGCTATGTAGCCGCAGCGGGTTGCCAGGTTATTTCCTGCTCAGCGGCAGCCACCTCCCGGTCGCTGGGGCACGTGCCCCGCCCTTTAAGGTCAGACCGTAGCGGGGCGGAGGTTGAATGTCTTCATGTCAGCGCATGCTACGATGAAGCATATTATTATGATATTTACCCGTGGTCACTGAAATTAAACCATTTCCTCGACGGAGATAGGAAGTATGCCACGGTGACGTACAAAAAAGTGGTTCAGCGCTTAGCGAAAAAAAAACTTAATAGCACTAAACTATACACTCTTTCTAATCCGACATTGAATGAAATTTTGAAATGCAAAATATGTTTGGATCCTGTTCGACTTCCTTCATGACCGATAACCATCGGCAATCTACCACCCGAAACTAACTTCTCGCACGGTTCTGTTTTCTTCGTTTCCAGAATTTTCTATCAGCTAACCTCCAGTGCTGGTGGAACGCACCGCTCGCGGCAGCCACGAAGGTCCTCAAGTATCTCGGACACATTTCGCCCGGCATGCTGCTGATAACGGCCGAACCCTGCGCACTGGAAATCATCCGCAGTGCCTACGCCCGTAGCGTCCTCAAACCACCGGCCACCTATCTGATCAACTCCGTCGGTAAGTCGGATTCGTCACACACACGCACACGTCCTGCTTGTGCGGGACGGAACGACCAATTCGTTCCAGCGGATTAAACAGTCTGTTTTGCGGAAAAGGGATGTGTTTCGACAAATTTATTGTGCACCGCTTGATAAAGATCCAATACGTCGGTGACCAACATGGGATGGTTTCGGAGTTTGTTTTTTTTTTGTCGTTTCTTTTGGAAATCACGTCCAACAAGTCCAGAACTAGCGACAACCTTGCGGTCAGCGACGATTATGGGGATGGGCGCACGTAGCACCGTATTTTTACGGCCCAACCAATTCCAATCGACATTTATGCGTTTATAATCCCACCTCCAAATTGGCGGTATCGTAAAACGTACCGGACATTAGCATACATTTCTCGTCCCGTCCGCATCGATAAGAATTGGGATTTGTTTTTTTTTTCTCAGCCGTCCGCCACAAGGTCTAGTGGGTGGAATTCCCACTCCCTAACCATTGCCTGATAATAGATATGAACTTTAAAAATGACGACTCTACGTCGGAGTCGGAACGGCCTCGTTCGTTTTTGGTAACCTTTGGGAAGTCAACTCGGTCCCACCCAGGACGATAGCGGATGACATCATCCACACGTGAGAGTTTCCCGCCTAGAAAACGCTAGAATCACAGACACGTTAACAGCTTTTGAAACGATAACGAAGCTCGTTGGTGGTAAATATTTACCAGCCCCGAACGAGTGGATTAAGCAAACGCGCTCCATCGAACCAACGACGGGTCAATATTGGTTCAAATCGTGTCCGGTAGCCTTCAAAGCTGCCGATCACAATAAAACGGTGGTAATGTGATAGGCGTTGCTATGATTGCGTGCGATTTATACGATAATTCTTATCGCCCGACGTAAACGTCGTGACCGGCCAGCCTTCGGACTCCGTTACATCCTTGTTACTTAATTAGGAATGCGTGGCAAACGGCTCGGCGCTCTCGAAAGTTAACGCCCCACAGCTATGTGATATTTGTTAAACGGCTGTCAATCCCAAAACCCAAACGAAGGAATATCCATTACAGCGCGGGCTTGATAAAACTTTCCATTTTTTCCTTCCTCCAAAGGAATAAAAAAAAATCTTCTCAACTACGACAGGTTTACAACGCTACAAGTCACAGGAACTTACACCTGGCTCCTAATAGGCGACATTCCCATTGATCGTGTACGCTGCGACAGTAGGGCCCCTAAAACCGTGTCTGTCACGCGCATCCACACCGCGGATGTCCACGAGATGTCCACGAGACACCTCGGAGAAGAAGTAAAAAACACCGAGCCCTACCGGAGCGGCGGGAGGGAAATTTCCCTTTCACTCGGGCCCCAGGCTGCCGATTGACGCCTTTCGCTACCGTCACTCGCGCTTAGTTCTGCCTTAGTGCAGCGCGTGCGGGAGAAATTAAGCTGTCAGCCGGACTGGCCGATCTGACCCGGGCCCTTCACGGGCGGGTGTAAAATTAAAACAAATAAAACGCCACACCAGGCCCCTCGGGTGAGGTCACGCCGGTGGATCGAGCAGCATGGCAGTTCCAATGGGAACTGCCTCCACTCGGACGACTCTGCTGGACGTTGGAAGACGCTTATCTAACGCTGCTGAAGGGAATCTCGCTGACTGGCGGGCTGTTTTCACCTTTCTTACTTCCGAGATCTCGATCTCGTTTGGAGCAGCTGCTCAGCATCGGCACCAGTTGGTGCAGGGCCAGAGGTAAACGGATTATCTGAACAGCTACCTCGGACGCCTGGTGGTCTATTACTGCGCGAGCAACCAAATCGGTGCACCAGCTGACTTCTGACGGGTTTAAGCACTCAAATTAGTAGCCGCCTGTTGGGCGGAGGATTCGGATAATGCGATGTAATTCTATACTCGGTGGTACTCTCCTGCAGTAGATCACCACGTTGACCTCCGTAACGACCGCCGCCGTCAGCCAACACCGTCAACAGTGCTTCGTTTTGTTTTTTGAAGGGAAGTAATCTCCGAAAAAAGGTACGACTAAAACGAAAGTGACAAAACACCAACCACCACCAGGCGCGCATTGCTTGCCCAGCCGCCCAACAGTTCCGTGTTACGTGCGAAGCGCTACCTGCCTTGGGAAAGTCAGTTCACCACCAATTCACTCGCCCCGGAGAAGAGAAGGAAACAAAGCACGGCGATGGACAAAAAGCGCAGTAAATCAACAAATTTGTTTATGACCGACACACCGACTACCGAAAACAGCACGCCGGGCTAATAATGAAGTTGTTACTGGATGATGGATGCGACCCGGTCCGTCCGGGGAGACGATGATGACGGATTTGGCGGTACGATTGGAAAGTCGATGTCCACCGTCTAAACTTGTTACAGAGAAGGGGGGGGGGGGAGGGGCATCATGGGGGTTCATTTCATGCATGCAATGATGATGGTTATTACATGCATGAGCCCAATTCCCCGACGCGAAGATCCTAATGTCAGCTGTCTTAGATACTTTCTACACAGTCGGTACAACCGAGAGCGTTAATTGGGCTAACGTCACTTGTTCGTGTTTTCTTGCTTGCCAGGTGACATCGACGATTGCATCGTGACTCCTATCGTACAGACCCAGTTCACACCACTGACGGAGGCCCTCTGCGACGTGATTATGGAGCTAACATCCCAAGGACAGTCCGCCACCATCGAGAACATACGCAACCGGTTGCGTTCGAGGTTAGTTTTGGAGTGAGGCGGTTGGTTTCTAAAAAAAACAAAGTTTCTCATCTAATAATCCACTCTTCCCTCGACTTGCACCGATGCTAGGTTCACCCACATGCAGCAGCCATCGGTGGAAGTGATCTACGATACGCTCGTGCAGCTGATGCAGGAAATCAAAATCTACCAAACGTCCAAAGGTTACTTCATCGTTACGCCAGAGTAAGTATTCGATCTAGTGATCCGAAAAGCAATTCTTACATTTTGTTTTTATTTTTGTCCCCCATACGTTGCTAGAAAACGACGCAATAAAACGAACGCCTCGCTCGAGTACGGTTTCCCCGGTGTCGATCTGGACAATCCGGCCCCGACGAAAGAATCGAAAACGTTACTGATGAGCAGCCACGAAGCGCTCAGCAGCCTGTACGGCGAGATCTCGACCGAGCGGGCCGGTGACCAGACGCACCAGTGCATCCAGACCAACCTGGCCGACGTGATCTGTGGCGGTAATCCGAACGACAAGATCCTCTACCCCCGCTCGGCCAGCAAGCAGCGCAGCGCGTCCTTCCCGAACAATGGCAAAACGCTCGAACGGCGCCATAGTTTACGCTTCTTTGGTTCGTCCAAGCGACTCCAGCGGTCTGCCTCTACGAGAAGCCTCTCCAAGAACTATGCGCAAACGATTGCCAAGGATGGTGGGCCTGTGGCTGCCCCATTGGCAACACCCGAGCAAACATCCGCCATCGATGCAAGTAAGTATAAACAAGCGATGTTGGGTGGTACTTCAATGTTCTGCATGCTGATGATGATCCTCCGTTCCATCCGCCTTCAAGCAGAGAAACAAGCTTCGTCGCAATCGCTACTGTCACGGATCTTCCGCCGCAGCACACGCTCCAAGAGCAAGACGAAGCAGATCGAAACCTACTCGGCCCAGTTTCCGCCACCGGAGTGGTTCAACTCGAAGACGACCCATCTCCACAGCGTTGGCACGCAGACGACGGACTATTTGGTATGGACGTACCGTCAAGGCCATCAAGGCGGAGTGTTGAACTGTTGCTAATTAGAACGTTTCTCTTCCTGCAGGACTTTCCAATCAAGTCACGCCTGTTGAACTCCACCTTCTACGATAGCTCGGACGTGAGCCAGCGGTCGCTATCCCTGCCCCGACGACGGCACCACCGGCGGAACCTTTCCAGCGAATCGACGTTCTTCATCTCGTCCCGCGACTGTTCGCCGGTGCGACGGGGCAAAAGTCCCGGCTCGTACTACTGTGGCAGTTTGCCGCGCTCGATACACTCCACACCGGCCAGCTCCGGGTACTACAAGGTGTCACGCAGCAAGCAGCTTTCCTCCGCCGATAAGCTGCACAGCAGCGACAGCCAGGGAAAGATGGAACACAAAACTAGTCGCAGCCTTGGCATTGCCAGTGGTCCCTCCAGCATCGATAGCGGCAAGATGACGTACGTCACGTCGGGGCCGTCCAGTTTCGACAGCGAGAAGCTTTCGTCGACGCGCACCAGCACCCACTCCAGTCTGGAGTCGCACGTGTCTTCGTCCACAGTAACTACGGCCATCCAGCAGCAGCAGCAGCAACAACAGTCGGGAACCTCAAGTTTGTTCATCAACAACGACACAAAACCACCGTCTTCCGCTTCGTCCAGTCCCAGCAGAAGCCAAATGTCCAATGGAACATCTAAATCGACGTCCGCTTCACCTGGCACGGTTACAACGGTTATGACAGCCGTGGCCTCCACAACGAAAGCCAACAACAACTACAAATGCTTCGAAACCACCTTCGGTTACACGAGCACCAACACTAGCGGCAGTCTGAAAGCGAGTCCACCAACATCGCTCCCGGGCAGAATGACCAAGAGTCCTGCTGCTGCGGGTGGCCTCGGCGCCATCAGTCTCACCAAACCGATCGATCACCTCACAGCACTCAGTGAGTCGCTGCTGCAGTTCCGTCTGAACGGGGAGTCAGGATCAAGTTCCGTGTCGCCCGGATCATCACCACCCGGGTCCACGACTCACACGATCCCGATACACCACACCGGCGGACCACCGGAGCTGAACAAGTACAACAAAAACAGCACCATGAACAACAGCAAACCAATGCAGCCGATGGCGACGGCGCCCGTCCAACCGCCGGCCAACTTTTTCTACAAAAACGTTCTCAAAAACATCCAGCACGACAGCAAGAACATCTGCGGCGATCTGGCGGTGGAGAAGACGTCACCACCACGGACATACGATGAAGGAACCGGCCGGATCGGGCTTCAGAGCAATCTAAGACGCTCGAACTCGGAAATCAAGAAGCTGAACTCCAACCATGGCCGCGAAGGCAAACTAGCCGATGACGATGACGATCCCAAGTGTGGCCAGACAACGATCCCACCAGCCCAACCGCTCAATGGACTGATCGTGATGAAGAAGAGCCTTTCGGTGTCGAGCGAACCGAATCTGCTGGCCAACGGAGACAGCAAGGCAGCGCAGATCACGATCCTCGTGCAGGAGAACGGTGGCACCAACGGTAGCGATAGGGAAGTGGGCAGTGGTGTTGACCGAGGGCTAACCGACCAGCTGGTAGGCACGGGCGATTCTCGCAAGCGTTACTCACACTACGATGAGCTCGACAGGCGATTCAGCTACCAGCATGGTGCGCGCGACGAGCCGCTAGTGCTGGAGGAGATGTACGAGTTCCCGAGCCTGTCCGATCTGAGCTTCAACTTTACGTCCCTCGCAGCCCAGAAGATACTGCAGGGGGACGCGAGCCTCAACAGCATCGATACACTCGTCGAGCTGAACATCAACCAGGAGAAGCAGCAGACGCTGATGCGACTCAAGAACGACGCCCGTCTGCTCGCACAAACGGGCACTCCACCAGCCGAACCGGACACCACCAAAGTGATGACGGACTTCGGGATGGTTTGAGCAGACGAACACAAACACACATTTAATAAACAAAAAGTGCCAATATCTTAGGAGCTTATTCGTAGGAAACGTGCGCGTAGTGCAGGACTCCTTTTGTAGGATTTTTATAAAGGCGATCCTCCCGCCGATCCATCGTCCGCAACGGTAAAGTAAGCGAAAGCGAAAGACGAGAGCCGTGAAAGAGCAAATGTAATCGTAACCATTTTAGAGCAACACTAAGGCGCCGAGACGCATTTTATCTAACCTGTACAGAAAAGCAATCAAAAGACGTATAACAAAAATGAAAAAGGAAAAATAAAACACAAAAGCATTACTCATACGAACGACTCGAGCCGGAACCATGTATAAGCGAATAATAAAGACAACTTACTATAGTGATAAAGAAACAGACGTGTTGTGTGCATCGTTCTCATAGTGTGATTAACACTTGAAAAATATCCGCCTTGAGGATAAGTGAGATATTCTGAAAAACATTTATTTCATTTGTTACAGCAATTCTTGTTTTATAGTTCAAGCTATTGAAATTGTGAATTCATATTACTATGGCTATGATGTGGGATCAGTGTAGGACATACATAATGCAAGTAGTACTATGCAGTGTTTTCACAATGCTTACCATCTTGGTTGTGATCAAATAGTCTTGTACGCCGGTCAAGAGAGGCGTCCATTAGAAAATGTTCCCATAGACTAAGAGAGCGCATCTTTCTAATACATTAGCCTGGTTTCCTCTCTACCATCTACCTCCGCCTCGTCCATAGCTATTTCCACCATAACCCCCGTTCCCGCCCCAGTTTCCACCACGGGAGCCACCTCCACCTCCATATCCCCCTCGACTGTAGCCACCATCACTACCCGCGTTGGAGTTGGAATTCGAGTATCCGTATCGCGGCTGATTGCTACCACCAAAATTGTTTGTGCCATTGCCGGAACTATGATAATTACTGTTACCATAGCTAGGTTGGGGCATATCGCCTCCGCGTCCAAAATTTCCACCATCTCGTCCAAAATTTCCACCATCTCGTGCAAAATTTCCACCGTCTCGTCCAAAATTACCACCTGCTCGTCCATAATTCCCCCCTTCGCGCCCGTAACTCCCCCCTTCGCGCCCGTAATTCCCCCCTTCGCGCCCGTAACTCCCCCCTTCGCGACCGTAATTCCCCCCTTCGCGTCCGTAACTCCCCCCTTCGCGCCCGTAATTCCCATCTCCCCGTCCGTAGCTTCCGCCGCCACGCCCAAAACTGCCACCCGCTCTTTCGTCTCCTCCTCCACCACCGCGTCCATAGCCACCGTCATACGTTTCAGTCATGCTACCATCCTCATTCATCCGCGGCATTTTCGGCATCATGTGGTTAGATCGCATACCCTGCCCGAACGCGTGTCCTTTCGGGCGATCGATTTGGTAATCACCCGCCTGGAACACGCACAGCTCCTTCACCACCCCCAGCATGTTGACGTACTTCGGTTCTAGCGAACCCACCTCATCGGGATTTTCCGAAATGCGTACCAGCAGATCCTGCAGGCAAGGTCGCAACGCCAGTATCATTGCCGCATCGTACGGATCCATCTTGAGATTGAGCCAATTGTCGATCCGAACCGAGCCGTTGCACCACTCGACCTTCTTGCACCCGAACAGCAACAGATGGATCGGGGTAACCATCGACATCTGCTTGCAGGAAACGGCCCGCGTACGGATCTTCTCACCGAACACGAAGAACGGGTACGGGAAGGTGGTCGGCGTGTTGCTACAGTTGACCGACGTTTTGTGCATGAGCGCAGCTCTCGATTCCGTCGTCAGCACGCGCCGTTTCTCCTTGTGGTAGCAGACGTTCGGGTAAAGGCCAACGCACAGCAGCGCCATCGCCATCTGCAGCGATGGGTCGGGATTATCGGCGTCGAACCAGAGCGGTTCCATCGTGTGCTGCGGAAAACCGGTCAGTATCAGATTTTCCATGAGCTGCTTCTTTGCCTCGGCGATTGTGCGCAGCGTCGGCATCTGGAGACCCTTCCAATCGCAGAACCGAAATTCTGCTTCCTCGCTAATGGCACGCTTTTTGCTCCACATCTGTACAGGGAGAGGAAAGGAACGACATTTAGGAAGTGTCACGGTCGAGAGGGCAAACGAGGGCACGCCTTACCCCAAACGCTGCCAGCATCGCAACATAGTCGGAATACGTTTGACCGCTCAGCGCCCTCTGATGGTTCATTAACCGCCGCTGGCCAAGCTCCAGCTGGAACACCTCCGAGAAGGTACCCGAGTACGCGGCCATCGTCGTAACTGCGTCGCACAGGCCGAACAGTGTGCTCAGCACCATCATCTTGCCGAGCCGCGGTTCGATCGGTAAACGAGCGAGGATCCTACCGAACGGTGTCAACTGTTCGTTCGCGTCCAGGCATCGCATTTCCTTCAGCAACACTTCCGCCTCGATCACGGCATCCAGTGGCGGTGGTTCGATTGCCTTCGACAGGAACTTCCCGATCGCACCCAACCGCAGCAGCTTGATACTGAGCGCCAGCTCATGCAGCGGGGTGCGGAACATTTCGGGCGTAAAGTTTTCCTCCAGCTTTGCAAAACGCGCCCGTGAGCAGAGTGTAAAGCACGTCCCAGGACTAACGCGTCCCGCGCGTCCCTTTCCTGAACGGGAAAATTTGCATATCATGATTAAAAACAAAAATTCTCAACAAAAAAATCGCAAGCTGCACTTACGCTGCTCGAGATTCGTTCGGGCCGCCCAAACCGTCGCATAGTTGGTCATGTTGTTATGCGACGTGAACAGCTTCATGCGCGCCTTGCATGTATCGATCACGTACACCACGTCGTCGATCGTGATCGACGTTTCCGCGATATTGGTCGCCAAAATCACCTTCCGCCGCTGCCCGAAGTGACTGAACACCTTCCGTTGGTCCTCCCGCGGAAGCTGCGAGTGCAACGGCAACACCACCAAACTCGGTCGCATCTGTAGCTGCCGCATGAGCGCAAAGATCATGTTCCATCCGGCCAGAAAGACGAGCACCGCCCCGGGTCGACCCTCCCGGTCGATATAGTCCACCAGCGCACTGATCAGCTCGAACGGAGTGTCCGCCTCGACCATCATCGCCATCGCTTGCTTCGTTTGCGGTGAGTATCGCGTCTCATCCAACACTTTGTTCATGTTGCCGCTCTCCGGTCCATCGACATCGCCACCGTCTTCCCCCTCGCCCCCTTCATCATCCCCATCCTTGCCTCGCTTACGCTTGCCAGTGCTCGTTTCCGACGGTGAGGGGACAAACCTCACCAGCTCGATGCAATCCTCCAAAAACAGCTGCTCCACCGGGAACGCTCTTCCCGGTACTTCCAGCACCGGGCAATCGCCAAAGTAGCGCGCAAACAGCGACGTGTCGATCGTGGCCGACATCAGTATCACGCGCATATCCGGATACGTGTGGACCATATCGCGCAACACGACCAATATGAAGTCGCTGTTAACGTCGCGCTCGTGGATTTCATCCACAATCACGTGCGAAACACCGCGCAGTCCCCCCTCGAGCTTGCGCAAAAGCACCCCAATCGTGCAGAACATGATCGACCCATACGGGCGGGGCAGCACGGAATCGAACCGCACCGAATATCCCACCGCCACACCCAAATTCTCGCACCGCTCGTTTGCCACACGTTCCGAAACGCTAATCGCGCTAATACGGCGCGGTTGCGTGACGCACACGTTGCAGTACGCGCCCTGGCCCGAGTTGATGTAGTCCTCCAGGATATACTGCGCGATCTGTGTCGTTTTGCCGCAACCCGTGTTGCCCCGGATCAGCACCACCGGGTGCTCGTTGATCGCTGCCATAATGGGACGGCGCATCGCCGAAATCGGTAGCTTCTCGCGCGTCTTCATGCTCTTCTGCAGCTCCTGATCGTCCGTCAGCCGTTTGCGATGCTCCCGCAACAGATCTTCGCTCAACTGATCGAGCGTTGCCGTCGACAGGTAACCTTCGTCGATATTACATCCCAACCACGGGTTCCAGTTCGGTGTCGGCGGTGACCACGAAATAACCGACGCCGGTTGATGCAAATTCGTCGACTGCGGTTTGTAATGCACGTCGTCCGATGGATGCAGCAGACTAACCGGCTCATGGGGACCCGCCCCAACACAATTTACCTTCACCGGTTGAATGTTCAGCGCCATCAGACTCTCGTGGACGCGCTTCGCCAGTTGGTCGGAAATTTTCACCGGATAAGCTGCTACTTGCTCGGAACTCCTTTAAGATACAGAAAAGGCATGCTTATTGCATGGAACAGAGAGAAACACTCCACTCACTTTTCACTTACGTGGCGCTTTTGAGCGATCCCGTAAACGCTTCTATCACTCCCAAATGGTACAGTTGACGAATCAACGACAGGGCACAGGATTTGCTTGCCGAGTGTTTGTTTGAACCGGATTCACGGCCCGTTATGGAACGATTTAATTGCTTCACGTACAACGTCATCTCAGCAATAAAGCTCCTGAGAAGAGCGAAAGATTATCGTGTAAAAAAATAACATAAAACGAACACTAATCCTTGATATTGCAGAATTTCAGTTTTGCACTACACCCAAACTTACCTCATTCTCTAATAATCATTCCATTGGCAAGCCTGTGGGGTACATTTTCAAATCATCTCGAGTGTAGCTGAGCAGCTTGAGGCAATCGGCGTCTACGAACGTTAGGGACCGCCGAAATTGCTATTCGACAACGACGTCGACGATAACGCCTGCTGTTGACAAACCTTGCAGAAAAATCCTTCCCAAGATTCGTCAACTAGCAGGCTATGCTTTCCGTAACGCATCTTGGAATCGTCATTTGCAAAACAAACCCAGTAACGCCTCAGGACTACTCTTGCAAACGATTATTCCACACATCTTTTTGAACATTCTAACTTATCCTTCCATCTTACTTGCTCATTTAGGTCAATCTTGCGTTTGTTTTGAGATGATCGGAAACTGTACCCTCGGGCATAGCAATGACTAAAAATCTTACTCGCTGAAGCGCATCACTACCAACTTCCTACGCCGAAAATGGTAGAAATGCGCTTCGTTGCTACGTATGAAAAACTCTACTCACTTGGCGTGATCCGGTCCGATGGATGTATACTTAAACTCGGCCTTTATTTTGTACTGCTGCATCCATTGGTTCAACTTCGATTTGGCATTCTCAATCGTCCAATTGCCATGAATCGACGCATTCACGTCAAGCGACTCGGCCGCCTCCATACTGGCCTGCTCCCGTTTCATGTCCTCCTGCGACGGTACGTACGGCCGGTAGGCTTGTCCAAGTTCCTGCGGCACGAAGCCCTTCATGAAGATGTTCGCCTGTCCGGCCCTTCCGGACGATGGACCAGCCACCGCACCCGCGTCCGTTTTATCCGCCCCTAAATCTGCTGCTCTATGAGCGTTTGGATCGGCCGGCACACATGCTTCCGGAATTTTGCCAATGCGCACCATGTAGTAGAC
>JXXA01000745.1:0-10950 GCA_000956255.1 Anopheles punctulatus | reverse complement strand
TCTCTTTTTCTCTCTCTCTGTCTCGCTTTGGTTCGCAGACTGGAATTCGTTTGATCTTCTCGCCGGCACTCAACGCTGGACGATATGATTCATGGAAATGACGGTTTGCCAATATTCTGTTATGTCGATCGTGCAAATGGAGTGCAATTTGAATGAACCTTTTCTTCCCCCTTTGCCAGTCCGGGTTCGATGAGCGGTTCTGCATTTACGGCTCCGGGAGCGAATAGACTCGTACACCCTCGGTCCGTATTATCTTTTCGTCGAATACGATTTGCAGCGCAAAGTGGTTGTGAGCTTTCCGCACAAAATTTAAATGCTTCACACTGAAAACGTTTCCTTTCCCGTTCACTTCCCCGCCAATTAAAAGCGGCAGGAGAGGGAGTTTGTTTTTTTTTTTCGTTTGCTTTGAAGATCGAGTACTGTCCTCTGGGCTGGTGGAAAAGCCGGCGCAGATAACGGATAACCGCGGCCACCACGGAACGGCAGAGATAATGAAAAGCGAAGCGGTCGGTTTCTTGGAATGGGCCTCGGTGGGCAGAGTTGCGTGAGCTAATGAGCCAAAAGGGCAAGGGAGTAGGTTGGTTGGTTTTTTTTTCGCTGCTGCTGCTGCTGCTGCTGCACTAATTATGAGCATCCTCCTCCCGAACGACTGACCAAACGATCGGGGACCGCACATACAGCAGGTTGAAAGTGCTGATAAACGGATGGGCTCCACCTACTTCTCCGCAGCGACTCTTCACCGAAACAGTTATCGACCGGATCTCGGATCGATCAACCGGGACCAGGAAGGGTGTTGACGCTTGAAGCACGTTTTTCAATTTCCCAGATGAGCGCGCGTGTGTGTGTGTGTGTGCTCGGAGACGCTGGCGATCGACGATCGACGATGTTGGGTCGGATTACATTTATCCATCGTGCATATGCACGACCAACCTGCCTCTCTCTCTCCTCCCCACCAATGGATTGAGGTTCGGATCCCCGCAGTCGCATCATTCGGTCGTAGGTCGCTGGCGCTGGGGTTTTTTTTTACTCCATTCCGTGTTTGCTGTTTTCTTCATTACCATTCCACGTTTTCTATCCAGATCTTGACCCGTTCTGGGCGGGCGGGCGTGCGATCGAAATTGCTATAACTGTTGCTGCGGTAATTGGATTACCAGTGCGCTGCCGGGGAGCTAGTACGGAGGATGCCGTGTTTACCGATTGTCCGATTGTTGATTTCGAATGGTAGGTTTTTTTTTCGGGAAGAGCCTTCAAAACACTGACCCGAAGACCGACAGACTAAACGGAAAGGTAAGAAGCAACTAGAACTACCAAACCGGGCAGGAAGGGGAAATTAGGTTGGGCAGAATTGTTGAGCACAGTTTGAGGGGCAATCAGCTGAGTTCTAAAGCAAGATCTCGCCCGGGAAGTGGCCGGGGATAGTAATTTGGGTGCCGAGAGAATTCTAATTTAAACCGACAGTAAGTGGTTCGTTAAATGGCACCGAAGAAAAGGGACGATAAACATGTTAAAAAAGAATTGGTCCGCACGAGGTGACACAGAAATCACAAATTGAAAGGATGATTTGCTAATTTGAGCTTGCAAACAAGAAAATAAAAACTATTGAAATAAAAAATATCGGAATAAACGGGTTCGTCGCTTGATGAAGTCTTTCGTTTCGCGTGCCCTCGAATTCTTTCCACGCGCTCACGTTCTATTGCACTTTTTTTTCTCTCTTGTAGCTCCTTCTCTGTAGATTAATTCTAGCTTTCGCGAACGAACCTTCGTGGTTCGAAGTGGTTCGATCGAATGGTCAATCGATTCCGGCTGGTGGATGCTGGTTTGTCACGACGGTGGAAATTTGTTTCATCCCATTCATGTGCGCGAAACCGTTAGCTTCGTTCCGGGTCCGGGGTCAGTTGACAGTCGACGGATGGGCTGTGCTGTCGGTGTGCGGATTCGAGATCACCCCATCCGTGGGCGGATGTCATGCTGCGGTGACACTCGGGGAGGGAATTTGTTTGGAAGGTGACAAGCCGTTCGTCGGGAGATCGAATGACAAGATTTACAGGCCAAGAGGTAGATCTGAACGATCGACAACGGAAGGGAACGACGACCGATTGTCCAATTTGTCAGCATTGAATAGAAGAATTTGTCACCCGTGAGAAACATGGAATGGAAATCAATTGGACGTTTTTCGGTTGAGCAGAAGGAAAAGGGTTCGTCTCGGAAAGCGCTGTGTTGGTTGGTACATTCATGGTGGGAGAGGTGGGTATGGTTTGTAAATAAAATACACCCCATCATGCAAACAGTGGCGCACCGTCAACCGAGCCAGTGTGCAGCGTGCAGGGTGTGCTGAGACGATCGTCTTGCCAGGCGGCTTGCGAGTGGTAAAAGGGACCTTCTTTTAATAGTGCAACTTTCACACTCAAGTGGCGCCTGCTGCGATCGATTGCACGGTGCCGAGGGCTCGACTAATTTAAAACCAATTAATTGTTTCCCCCTGCCGGCTGATTACATGGAGAGCATCTGCACCGCATGTTCTCGATGCCAATGATACTACTTAACCCAGGGTGGGCAGACTGTGTGTATGTGTGCTTTTCCTCGAGCACGTGATAACGAGCGATTTCCAGCCAGCCCTCGGACGGGAACCGGTTACGGCCGGCAAATTGGAACACCCGATGTCCGATTTATGGACGTCACCGGGGCGAAACTAACCGACCGCCGGCTGCTCGATCGTTCGTCAAACGTGGTTGACCCAGAAAACGGCGCAGGGAAGTGGCCGGTTGTCTTGTCTTTTTAATTAAAAAGTCTTGCGAGCGGCAACCTTGAAGCGAGCGCGCGTACTTCTTCCTGCGTGTGGTTCGCGTGCGTTACGATGCGCATGTTGGATAATTACAAGACGACGGATACGGATCGTTCACATACGCACGATCGTGTCACCTACGCCATCATTACACCACTGCCAGCCCAGCGTGCCCATTCCTGCGATGCGTCGGTATCGCTCGGAAAATGCAATCCATCGCAATATAGAACGCGCTTCGTTGTCGTGTAGATCAAAGGTGGCTGTGGCTGGAGGAAGTGAGCCAAGCGATTGTTGGCGTTGTTTGTCACCGTTTTTTTGTTGTTGTTGCAGTTGTTGCTGCTATGTCGTATCGTTCGCTGCAACAATTGCAGTTGAATGTGGCGAAAAATTGGGCCACATTCAGTGCAGCACCTAGGCCTAGGAAGTGAGCTGCGCATGTTTTCGATCGAGTCAACTTGTGTTCGGCTGCTAGTACAAGAGTGTTTACAGGGGGAGGAAAATGTCTGTCCAATGAGTTTCATTTGTTCAACGGAAGCTTTCTCCTCTAGAAAATGTAACAAAAAACCCCAGGCAAATGTGCACAATTACTGTGCCTGCAGAATCGTATTCAAAGCTTCTTCTTCCATCTTGTTCTTAAGTTTCCTTTTTTCAGCATCTCATTTGGTTGCCATTTTGATGCAGTTTCCGTTTTACGATATGCCAGAACGTTCGCACGAAACGCAATCTGGGAAACAATTTCAATTGAAAATCGCCTCCCAAACAGAAAGCCCCGAAAAGAAGGAGCAACGGCGTATTTGCGGGAAGAGATGAGCGCAAACGGATCACACACATGGTTGATCGATGCGTCTGCCATCGTCGGAGCTCGCCGGGCAAGGCAATAAAAAGTCCATTTTCTCTTGGGCGGTCGCTTGTGAGGTTAAGATTTTTTCGGTCGTGCTGCTGGGGTGGTTTGAAGGCTTTTTTTTTGCTGTTGTTGTTTTGGCATTGCTTTTAAGGAAATGTGGCGCGGTTTGCGTTAGGAAACGTACGCAAACCTGCGAGTCGGTGCATTTTCGACAGGCGGAAATATAAAATTGCATTTCGTTTATCGCTTTTACGCTTTGCGCTTCATACGTTCGTTGCAGAGGTCGACAAGTTGTGGTACAAGTTTTTTTGTATCATTTTTATTTTAATAATTTATTATTATTTTTATATTATTGAAATCATTTATGTTTGACGATTTTTATCTTTCAAATACAGTTGCCACTTTTTTATTCAATCTAAAACACAGACTTCATGAGTTGACTTTCCCTGTATCAGACTCAGCCCGATTGTTCTCATGCGTTCTTGCATAATTGGAAACTCCCCAGGGGAGCTGCTCTGGTTGCTGTTTTGTTTTTTGTTTCCTTACATCTTTTCCCAAGCCGGTTTGCGTCCATTCTTACCTCAACCGTGTCGTCCAGTTCTTGCTCGTGTCGTCCCTCGGCTCGGCTTCAATATTTACTGTAAATGGTCCGTAACTCATACCACGACACGCGGCTGATCCTTTGGGCTTCCTCACTAGCCTCCTTCATTGTGTGAGCTTACCATCGCATTACGCTCCGGTTGTAGGAAGAGATCATGTAATTACTCGATAATTCTTTCAGTCATGTTTTTTTGCCGCACACAGAAATTGCACCATAAAAACAGAACGCAGAAAAAACACAGCAAAATGCATCCCTCGCGCAAGCCACAAATCACATGCCTAGCGTAGCGGCTAGCTTATTTTGCGCCGATCTCCACCCACCTGAGCACCGGAAAATTGCATACAATCCGCATCCGCGACCGCTGGACGCGCAAAAATGGATCAAATCCAATCCACGATTGATCCGGAAAAAGGTTCACGTGCGCATGATGTGTGTCAGTTGGAAGGATGGTTTAAATTACGAACAGTCAATGTTGGGCTTTGTACCCGCGCGAACGGAATGGTCCGAACGTTAAAGAACCGTACCAAATCTCGGCAGCGGTACAACGTGGCCGTGCTTATGAAGCCGGCAGTGACCGAAATTTGGACGAGTGCATGATCTTCCCGCAGGTTCATGCCTTATTAAAGCTACACCGACACCACCGGGAGCGGTAATTGTGGTTGCGGATACTTTCGGAGCAATAGTTACAGGGAACCGGAACCGACCGAATGAGGTGTTCCGGGCGTTTTGAGAGATTTTGTTCTTTTTGTATTTGCCTCGCTCCCCGGAAGTATCCACTCGGAAGTGTCTAAAAACCAGTGCACATGAGCGGAGCGGGAACAAAAATTGCATGGAAATTTCGTCCTCTCGTAGCGGCTAAGACTGTTGATTAAATGAATTCGAAGCAGGTCAATGTTTACAGCGGATTATGCAGGCGCATTAGTAAGCTAAAGAGTGAAGGGTTTTTCCTCCACCCGTCCGATTAGATAGGTACGGTTCGGCATTAGCGCACTCGTTTAGCGAGCAGGGCCTTCGGTGGAGAGGCAGGCAGAGTTTGAGGCCCGCCGAACCAGATAAACGGTTCAATGTTCTGTTTTCAATTAGCTGCCCATCGCGCTTTTCCCAAATTACGTTTTTTTTTTACGGCCGAACCGGTCGAAATAAAATGCCCATTAAATAATTAAAGTTCGGGCTGTTCGTTTTTCTTCTGCGCGTGGTTCTTCGGCGGCGAACGATTCGCGCCATAAACCGATCATGCGCCCGCGGTGTTGTAAAAGTGACGGATTTTCGGGTGGTAGAAGTAGAGAGGCAGCTCCAACCGAAAACCGTCTCACGGCTTCCTTCCCACCCCAGAGTAGCTTTTTCTCCTCCCGTCGCACCACCACAAGCCACAAGTCGTAAATATCGTTAAAGTTTCATAGATATCGTAAAGTTTGAAGGTCACCGGTGGTGGCGTCTTTCACCCGCTCCGATAGTGAATCTACGCGCATCGATACGGGTGGGAAGTGTTTGGCGAAGAAAAACAAAACGCCGGACGGCCGGCGGGATCATAAAAATGCCATTCGCAAAGTAAAGGCAAAATACGCAGCCGGTTTTGCGCTACGGTTTGCTGAACTTCCCCGCGATGGATTTTTTGGAATGTGCGAGCTGCTCGTTTCGCTTTCATTTTTATAGCGGCCGTGGAACAATACGTACGAGATATGCGGCCCGCTTTGTAAATATGTGTAACGATAAATTGATTAAATGGCCCTTTCGATATCGTTACTTAAATCGAGGCTGTGATAGGAAAAACATAAATGTTTATGGACCATCAAAGTGATGATAAATAGTGGCATCAACATTTCTATGTCTACTGCGCTGAAAGAGATATGCTAAGATCAAAAAATTAAATATAATGTGAAGTCTTCTGAAACGCAGCCACGTCTAGATCGATTTATAACAAACACTTTTTAACCTAAAGGTGTATGAAAAGACCATCCACATGAGGCTAGTAATTGTTGTAGTCTTGCCTGTTTCGTACCATTGGAGTTCTACCGAAAGCGGGATCTATTCCTCCCCCTCCAGAGCTCTGCACCCCAGAGTCGGTAAAGTCGATCGTAATTCTGATCGTGCTGCCCCATTAACGCGCTATTTACAGCACCTGCTCGTGCGTGATACACGCGCAAGGATCGACCAGTTTGGAGCGCTTGCTGCAACGAAGATCGTATCGCAATTGCGTATGCAAACGATGCACCGCAGCAATCGTTCGTACGCGATCATCCAAACACCGTCGTACCGTACAAAGTCGGCGACAGTTGCCTCGACCGCAGTTGAATTCGCATCACTTCCTGTTTGCCGCGATGTCTGGCCTCGATAAATGGCCGCACGGTTTCCCAGAACCTTACGAAAACCTTACGCAAATTCACGCCACCCGCGGCATGTGCCAAGCATGTGATGCCGTCCGTTATGATGAAGGCGTGCGCGCTGGAAGTACAGTTCATAAATTGCGTGCGTTCTGACCGTGCAGCCGAAGTAACGGTTGGCCGCACCGTGTGATTTACCACGACGACGGTGGCAGCGGCGGCGGATGAAGTTGTTAAATCAATGCTTTCTTTTTTCGTTTTTTGGACAGCCGAAGGTACCGGAAGCGGCAGAGGAAGTGTGCTACGTTCTGTGGTGATGAATGATCTCTTCGATCCGATGGACGAAGCGCGGCTTCCAAACGCTAGAACCCCAGCAAAACATCGTTTCCAAAAAAAAAGCCAACTAGTCTAAGATGGGTCTATTTGAGGAGGCCCCACAAATTATGCGTCCGATGATTGGCTTGGGAACGCACGTACGGCGATGGTAGAGCGAAATCGATCGAAATCGTGACCATTAGAAAGAGAGGGAGGGAGGGAGGGGAGGGGGGGTTTGGAGGTACCCGGTGGGAAGATCTTACGTTCCGCCCCGTTCAAAGAAAAGCGCTTCAAACGGGAGCTTTTTCCACGGGAAGATCCCGCCGTCCGAGATTAGCCGCACGTTTTTTTTTTAAAAGAACATCCAAGTCATCCAAGCGGAGTTGTGTTTGAAGAACCTATTTTTTCGTAGAGGGGAACTTGGTGCCTAAAACATGCTAATCAATCCCCCTACCCCCCGTGAACCTGGCGAGATCTCTACTCAGCGGTGCAGAAAGGGTGGTAATTAATCCAAATCAACCGCCTACTCTTGCTTCCACCCTCTCGGGGTGGAACCGTTGGGTCATCCGAGGGAGAACCGTAAGGCACCGTTCGGAATGAGGTTTGTGCCTTTTTACTGTTTGTGCCCTTAAAGGCTGGGTTTGGCCCGTGCGAGTGCAAGCTGCACGTCTGCACGCCGATCTTCCTGCTCGGGCCAGCGAGGGTCGAGAACCGGCCAGCTAGCTGATGGGTGCAGTTAGCCGTCGCAGCTCTAGAAAGTTCATACAAATGAACAAATTATGCTAACGTTTGAGGTGTGCTCGCCCGGCAGCAGCTCTTGATTAACGGAAACGGATACATAAAAAGAAATTAAAAAAAACACCCTGACCTCCCGATGGGGCGTCCTAATGTGACAGATGAAGGTGTATTTTGACGTTTGCAAGATTTATTTGACGTGCGCTTTGTGTTCTAGTTCTGGGCTAGTTAGTGTCCGTATATTATGCCGGACGATGTTTTGTGGCGTGTCTATTGTGTGGAGAAAAAAAAAGCGCAGACACAGGAAAGACATCTCCCTGTCCGTGTGGCTGACCGCGTCCAGCCCGGTGCGATCGGTCTTCTGGCCTTCTGGAAGCTGCTGCTTCTGCTGCGTGTGAATGAAATACTGCGAAAGAGCGCGCTCATTAGCGAAAAGAATTTCTTGCGAGTGGCGATCCAAAGGCAGCTAAACATCCACACCCAGCAGCGGAAGAAAGCACAAACGAAAGCAACTGTAAAGGTCAGAAGAGTAAGGTGTATGCTTATGTGGACGGCTACGTGGACTGAGCTTTAGGGAGGGAAGGATAAACAAAATAAAAAAAAAACAAAACAAAACACGCAACCACAAAACAATCTGCACAAAAGCAATTTGCGTTAAATGGCGCAGAGATAACTGTTGTGCGAATGGCAGGGTATTGTGTACATTTTTTTTCTTCGTGATTTGTTACTCGTGTTCTCCACCACTTCTACGCGTCAGGGGGTAAAGCTGGGTAAAACGCAAATCGCTTTCACCGGGTGTTTTTTTTTAACGCACCACTCCGGAAGCAACCTTTGAGTGCGTGTATGTTTTTGTTCTATTTGCATTCTCCAGCATCTTGCGGTCCCCTCCGCCTCCCCAACCCCCCCTTCGATACGATAGGATGTTCTTGGAGGGGAAGATATGCAAAAAGAATCTTGGCACTTTCTTTCCGGTCTTTCTGTTACCCTCCCACCGTTTGGCCGTAGCGGAAAAGAAAGCAAAATCCGTTGTACTTTGGAGCATCCTCGCGCAAACAATCGCTATTGAAGAGCAAATATTGGAAGGGTGTTTTTTTTTGCAGAAACAAGCGCGTTGAAGAGTGCACAAGCAGTGAGCTTCTCGAGAGGCAACTCGAGAATTAACTCGTGCCGTGTACGAGAGTGAGTTCATTTTCATCATTATTAGCACTGTTATTAGCATCTCCTCGGTGTCTCGTCGCAGGCAGGCGACAACATCTGACGATGGGTATGATCTGATGCCGGTCTTCCCGGTCAACGACACGGGCCCGTAATCATCGGGGAGGGAGGGAAAAGTACAGTTTACGATTCACAGGGTGATTTCGCTTAATGCTCTGTCCACTTCCATCGTCAGGGTCAGCTAGGTGCAAAACCTAGCAGAGATAAGCCCCATCCGTGGCGTAGTATTAACTTGAAGAAAGTTTCTTGCTTTTACAGAACGCCTTTCTTTCGCGCAAACACCATTGTGAGAGGGAACTGTAGGGAATTAAAATGGTTCGTCGATTGTTTTATTTTTCTTTCTCTCCATCATTTAATCTGTTTGGAAAGTAAGAAAAAGTTCTCGGTAAGTGTAGCCGAGCCCGTTCCCGTACGAGCCCGTAAACGTTTAAATTTATGATGTGTGGCATTATTGCTCGCTGGTGCTAGTGGCAAGGCATTTAAAACCCAACCGGCCGTGAAGCTCGATCCCCGCGAGAAGACGTTCCAGGGTCAGCTTTATAGCTTACCCTTGATAGCGCAAGGTCCGATTGCAGTGGTGATGTAACTGAATCCAGCCACCAGCCCGCGCACGGCCCCCGATGGAGCAGGGGAAGCCAAACACGTGCCCCAACTTGGCCAACTTGGGCCTGCATCGGGTTGCATTTATCGCACCCCCCCTGCCGCAGTGACAAAAGAATGCTTCAATCTCCCCTGGCTCCGGCTTTACCGTAATCTTCGGCCAACCCCCGGGAGTTCAAACACTGTTTGCGGTTAACGACCGGCAGACGATTGCGTGCGGAGGGTAAGCATGACATTTTCACGCCATATTCAACGCGAGCGCAAATTTGATGTGACGTAAGATATCGCAAGCGTGTGCGCGAGGATGGGGAAAGGTTCGTCGCTTGTGCCGTGACCACCGATGGAGCACAAGTCGTTTGTTTTTCCCGCTTTGAATCCCACCCCGGATTATGACCATTTATGGGTGGGTGCAAAAGAAAACAGGGACCTTGAGGATCGTATAAGGCTGCGACGCGATTAAAGTAGGCTACAAACGTGTTTGTTTTATCCGATCATCGGTGGAGTGATTTATTTTTGCAATATTTACTTGCAGCGTAATATGTTGGCTTTGCTAATGGATAAGGAATAGCTTAGCCTATTGTTTTAAGGGGACGAAAAAATCCGGAGGCGAAAAACGTTCAACCCTCCAAAACTACAACAGAAAAAAAACACATCCACAATAAATTACCCTCAATTAATGGAGCAAAGCTGTGGCTTTAATTTCGTTCCAAAAATAGTGTTTAATTTATGCCACCGCGGGCAGATGGAACGGTAATAGTGGATAATTGCTCCGAGACATTTATTACACTTTCCCTTCACCCACAAAAAAAAAATAATAACAGTTCCTTCTCATAGCCTGCCACCTGGGAGTCAAAATAATCTATTAAATTGCTATTTGTTGGCTTTTGGATGCTTTGTTCCGTCGAATTGCAGCAGTTCCCGGTGACCGAGTGCCGAATTTCGTTCCATCACCTTCCACCACGTTCCATGGGGCATTACCGGTTGGGGGAGGAGCGGGGACTGGCCGTGAGAAATGGTGCAAGTTCAGGGCAAAACAATAAAACATCGCAAATCTGATGTTAATGCCCTGGTGGTGGCCATTATTCATGCCGACTATTGATGCGTCCAGCGAGAAGATTGAGATGGAGCTACGTGATGGGGGGGGAGGATCGAGAGGGACTAGCGACCTAACGACTTTCGGGAGAAAGGCCACCAGCCCTCGAGAGTTCTATTGACCTAGTTATGCGAAGAGGGACGAGGCGGGGGGAAGGAAAGATCGTGATCGCGAAGCAAAGGGTCCGAAAGCTATCGGTGGCGCAGACACACATTCAACCGCGTGCGTTGGTGTCAACCCGCAAGGTAGGCTCGAAAAATTATGAAACAACAAATCATCATTTATCAGCCTCGGGTGCTCGGCCGGCGAAGATACGGTTCGAGCCCGTCTTGAAGCCAGTCCGCGCCCGGCTGCTACAAAGGAAAACCGTTTTCACACCCGTTTAGCCGCGGCGGGCGCAACAATCGGTCAGGATAGCCGACGGCCATGTTCTCACCATTGGCG
>JXXA01000741.1:0-12999 GCA_000956255.1 Anopheles punctulatus | reverse complement strand
AGATACTGTGTATTTAAAAAAGTCAACAAATAGTACAAAATTATTTTAATCTGGCTGAAATTCTATCCTATTTAAATATAGCATATTAAAAAAATCACTACATTATGTTCAATGTAGCTAAACAATAACCACGCCTTACTATTTTAAATTTAAATAAATTCAGTTTAGTAACCACTTTCATATGTTATAACAGAAAAGTATAAAAAACCTTGCCTAACATTATACGAAAAGAAAGAAAGCAATTGTTGATATAAAAACAAATATCAACCAATTTCTAAATCCTCTTACGGTTCCATGCAAATATCCTTAACCGATTTTCTCCGCAACAAACAGTTGAAATTGCGAACAGGTTGGTCGCATCAGGCAACAAGGCAGCAGCGTGCGTATTACACTTCCACCTGTTGCTATTTGCAGCATAAAGCACGCTGTGCTCCGCACGAAGAAGCCGGTACAGGCTCAACATACAGGCTCGATAGCAAAGCCCCGGCTGGTTCTCCAGGCCGGTACTTGCCGTGCTGAACCAGGATGACGTCCGCATGAGCCGAGACCGAAGCCGAGCCTGCCGAGACGACGCATACATCTCACTTTATTGCCATTATCATACCCATAACATATCCGCACACTTAACGGCCCCAATATCTTCCAATGTCACGAAATATCGACAAAATATCGATACACCACGCTTGCGGCTTCGGCACGTCCATGCCACACGAGATGAGTCGCGGGGCTGGGAGGCACTTGGTTGGCAACAATCATCCCTTTGCAAGCGCTCGTTATAATGCCTGCCGCGGTCGGCCGTCGACAATACGCTCGTCAGCGAAAGTCAATCAAAGACGCAAGGGCGCAAGGCGACAAAACACCCACGGTCCAAAGGTGGGCCACCCACCCATGGTGCGCTCCGCTGAAGGGCATTCGGGTGATTTCGGGCCCTTCCAGCGCTGGCTCTCGTCGATGGTACGCATATCACGGCATGTATGCTACGCGTGCAGGAGGTCATAGCCGTTTCTGTGTGCATATTTGCATATTTTGCGCATTGTGGTTTGGGTACCATTGGGTTTAGGAGGAAGGTGCTAAACAGGAGCATGACTGGCTGTCTGCTGCACGGATCGTATCACGAACGTCCTTACGGATCCTTCTGTGTCTGTTTTACATACTCACTTTGGATATTTGCGTGCCCGTCGGTTGTTGATTACGAAGCAATTTTATCCTGAGTGGTAGTCGAAATAATGGCCATTCTCGATTGAAAGGACAAGGAGATTTAGATTTTCAAACCAAATTTCTGGAGTATCAATTTTGTACCTACATATACGCAATACGCTTACACCACTCATAGGTCGGAATGCCTCGCAATGACACACATCGAGTTTCGTTCGTTCGTGTTTGGTAGTCATACAAAAAAACAAAACAAAAAAACCCACCTACTCAACCTTCGCTTCCGAATATCGCAACCGATGCACCGTGCGAATGCAGCTTCAAACTCGTTGCACCTGACACCGCCACTTCCCGAGCCAGATAAGCATGGCATGTTTTGGGTCAATGCTCCTGTTCGAGTGTGAGTCGTTAGTCCTTAATAATATCAAACAGGGCTATCAATATCAAGGGCGACGGAACTGTTCTGACAGGCTGAATTTCACAATTTTCAGAATGGAAAATTCTTTAAAGTGTGAAAAATAATAGCATGCGGAAAATAAGCAGACGAGTCTTTATCAAAAAGGACTCTTATTAACAGATGAATTTTTTTAAACTTAATTGTTCTGATCGAAAATGAAAAATTAGTTCGATTTCCCAGTACTATATTTTTCCTAGTTGAATTTCCAGGTGTATGTTGCAATAAGATTTTAAAACAATTGTACCGACGATTTGGAACGTTTAAGACAAATTTTGATTCCTCTATTATTCATTTAAATGAAACATTAAACGGAAAAATGCTGTATGAATTAAAATTACGTCTTTCAAATAGGTTAGTGTTAGCAAAAAAGAAGTATTTAAGTTTAAAGAAGTTTATTAAAACCTCAAGTTTAATAAATTATCTCAAACCATACCAAACCAAATCAATTAGTTATCAGAAACCTAAAAATATGAAGATTTTATCAGAAGTAGTAAATGAAGATTTTATCATAAGTAAACCCTGCATATACATAATTAAGATGATGGTCAAAATTGCAATGCTAAGTGGTTTTTACCAGAGATACCAACACTATCTGAGGTTAAAAGTTCCCCTCTGGATTGTAGCCATTTGTAACTAATTTAATTTAAAAAAAAATTCTGAGATCTAAAGCGAGCTGGTCCACATCTTGTCAGCATTGCGTTAGTGATGGTAATTTATGATTGTTTTGTGTTGAAAAATACTTAAAATCTAAATCTATACTCATACAACCAACACTATACACTTTTTCAAATTATTCCGATGCCAAAAACGCTGAAGCTTGACGGTTTTTGATGAACAATCAAGAGCTACAAATTTCTTGTTTCTGTAAACTTTGAACACGATCCATTCGCCCTGAAGCATACATGACACCTTTACACTATCATTTCTTTAAACTGACAGAGTTGCATTAGAAAAGAAAATAAAACCAGAAGAGGCATGTGCATACATCGTGCAAAAACTAGCTTACGAAGTGAGGAAAGTTATTCGTCGTGTCTGCAGCTTACCCTTGAGGGGCCGTCTTACGCACCCCGGCATAGGCGGAAAGCCATCCCGCCACCTTCAGCGAATCCTGGCCGCTCTGCTTCTGGGCCTCCCTGCCCAGCAGCTGATCGATCGTACCCCAAAAACTATTTGCATTCATCGCACTCAGGATCACTGCCCGCGATGGGCACGAGGGAAACCGTTCTACCACACAATCGCCCGTTTTTCACTGTCACCCATCAATCACCCGCTGGCAGGAGATGGCTGAGGCCGGACCCGAATCCAACCATTACTGTACGCAGTACTTGTTCCCATTTCCGTTTGTTGCGCTTCACTAATGGCGTGGGCAGGGGTGACACCGTACGTTAACACCAAGCCAAACACCGCGAGCCACCGACGCCCGCGTCAATAAATCATCGATAATTAATTTTTCCGTCCGTTCACATTTCAATTCACTGGACGCCGGGCTGTGATCCATCAGCGCGCTTGGACGTGATGTTTCTTTGTTGCGGAAAGCCGGAAAAGGGGCAGAGAACGGTCGTTTACATTTCGAACGTGACTGTTCAATGTAGAGAGCGTGGTTAGAAAGTACTAGAATGTAGCAAACCTCACTTGAGCGGAAATCTATACACAATTACTATCACAGAAACGAAGCTCCTTCGCTCTTATCGTATTTTTTATCTATAAAAAATCACATCCACCTTTACCACCACTCTCAAAAACTACACACGGCAGAGCAATGACTTTTCCGCCCAATTTTCCGCACGAAAAATCCTCACACGCTGCACACCGATTCGCGTTGGCATCCAAACTGAGGCGCCCGAGCCAACCGAAACCATGCCCGCGTGGCGTCGGTGGGAAAACGTTTCGGCGCTCAGCCTGACTGTTTTTTCCGCCCAGTACGCTTCTCCACCCAGAAAAGGCAACCCAAAGCACCCGAACACACCGTGACCTACCTGACAACCGCTGCCGCTGCCGGTGGCCGCCGGGCTGGATTTCCCCAAACGTCAAGCGAAACACATCACCCGGGGACGAAAGCCGAGCGTGTGGGAGCTTTGGCCGGTGGCAGGGCAACGGCAAGGATGGGTTTTGCTGTTGTTGCTGCTGCTGCTGCATATCGCCGTATGGAAAGCCCAGACAGGTCGTACCTTCGGCGTCGGTAAGCATTCGGCAAGTGTGTGCTTCTTGGTTCGCAATTTTACTACACCCGCACCCGCATCGGTTCGCGCGAGGATAGACGATATATGATGTGTGGCCGTAGTGTAGTGTGAGCTTGTGCACCATGGGAAGGGCAAGCATTATTGAAAATACCACCGGCTCACACCACACTGCCCCTAAATCGAGCCTCATATATGACTGCAGAAATAAACAATCACACATGCAGTTCAGCCAAAGTGCTTTGTTCCTCCGGGGCGAACAAAGAAATGTTGCATCAAGTAAATATGAGTTATCGAGCGCCTCATGTTTGGGATACTTTAAAGGAGGAAAACACAAACATTTCAAATAATGGCTACTATAATAACAAAAACGTAGAAGGAAATCAATCAGATAGATATTTAAAAGTATTTTTTTAAATCTAGAACAGATAATAATCACACGAAATGCCTTTTTAAAAGATTTCGAAAAAAAAACAACAAAATGTTGTAGCCTGGATTTAGTAGCGCCATCTGTTAATGAGTAGCGAAACTAGCATCAAATTGTATTTTCTCCACAATTGATCAATGTTAAATTGTTGTTAACTTATTAGGTATGCAAGCTATTAAATATTAAGTTTAAAATAAATTTCATATTAGTTATTTAAATCAACAACTATATAAATAAACCCAGTTTGTAGTAAAAAAATGAACAACATAATCATTCGTATAAAGCACTCTTGGACACTTTCACAATTTGGTAGGGATAAAACTATCCCGAAGGAATTCTATGAACCCAGTCAAAAAATACCAAACTAAAATACTAAAAAATTGATTCAATTAAGCTATCATTGAACAGGGCAACAAATAATTTTGTATGGATATATGTCAGAGATGTGAGGAAACTTTTTGCAACATCAATATAAAAAATGTCTAATTATTAAAAGACTCAAGCAAGTGAAAATCGATCTTAAAAAGGTGATAAATTATCATTTCTTTAATGTATTTACGGCCGTATTGCTGTGATAAATTATCTTATCACAATCAATATTGACCCCTTGAACCAACACCCCAAAGTACCAGCGGCTTTAGTGTGACAAAGTATATCTATCAAACTCACGGCTAATAACCTTGCTAAATTGTCTGTCATACTTTGTGATCAAACCATCCAAGTTACCTAGTATCTCTGGTAGTAAATGCAAAATTCAACTTAAAGTTGGGCTGGAACAAATTAGCTCCCGAAGACAAAAGATGTATGCAAAACAAAACAAAATACAACCTCCACCCATTTCACCCGCGTCTGGCACCGGAAGCTATAATCAAGCTGTCAGTTTGGTGGTGGCCCAGTTTCAGGACATTCCCAGTGCAACGAACGCGAAACGGGAATTCAGGCAGTGCAAAAACACAACAGGCGAACGAAGTGATATACCGTCCGTGTCACGCAATCGGATTACTTCGCTTGTGCTTCGATTGCTCCACTTACTGGCGAAAAGAGCGTGCCAGCAAAAGGCAAGAAAAGAGCTAAAAGCACCACCAGGAACAAAAACTCCAATCCCAAGCGTTGGAAGTAACAACTTTTTCGAGGAAAAAAAATCACCAGTACTCACGCATAGATAACACTTGGCCGTTCCCACCAGCAATCCTTGGTGTCAATGTCATCGTTCTGCAAAGCGTGGAAAAAGACATCAGGAGCATCAGGTAAGAAGAGCTGCTACGATCGCGAGGCACCACTTTTAACAACTTATCGTCGTAACTTCACCCGCGCACCCAGCGCTTAGTAATTTACGACCATATTGATTCTGGCTTACCGTAGAATTCATCACCACGCCGGTCTACTGTGACCGTGCAGTCCGCCTGTTGGCTACTGGTTCCACTATAAACACTGTAATTTCAACAACGCCCCACGAACGGCAGCCGATGAAGCGACTAAGCAAATTACTCGCGCGTTTTACAAACAAAAAAGACTCACACCGAGCTCACACGCTGCTGGATACGGTTAAAATTTGACATTTATGACTACCCCACCACAGTGTGTGGAGAGAGCCGAGGGTAAAGGGAAATTTATTATTATCACTCAATGTGTACTACGATCGCTCACAGTCACCATGTTTGGACTGGGCAAGCCTACTGCGTACGAAACTAACTCCATTAACCAACAGCGCACTCCCTTCGCCGATCGGCTCCCTTCCAGCGAATTAAGCGATCTCATTTGCAATGCCGATCGAACAGGGAGTAAAAAAAGGTGTACATTTGCATCGAAGAAGGTTTATGGTCATTTAATTGGTGTCCAGGCGCGTGTCCGCTAGACTTCTGATAAGTTATTTGTCAGTTAAATGGACGTCGGATGCGGACTGCGGACGGATGAATGCTTGATTGATGGATTTGGAGATGAATCTAATGTAAATTGAATTGTTCCAGTCCGTCCGAGGGAACTCTTTGCCGGTGTATCGCTTGTAATCGCAATCTGTCTCACAAACACTACAACAAAAAATAACTATGCTCAACATCGTTTAGGTGAGGCTCATTTTTCATCTTTCACAATCATCCGTCCGGCATCGAAAAAATCCATTGCTTTGGCTTTGATCCATGATTCTTTTTTTTTGAAGCGCTCAGTTTTTTTTCCTCGATTGATCTTTATCAGGCACATCGGCAAAACGATCTCGTGCTTCAAAATCGCTCTAAGCAGAACATTTAGCGTATTTTCTGCTCAGGTCTTGCCACACTCCTCACCAAAAAAGATTCGATCGCGCACCTCGCTGCTCGAGCTCGATTCCTAACACTTTGCAAGCCAAAAGCTCATTACTACCAAACATCTGCGCGATCAAAGCGCACGTTCCTCCGCTAAGTGCTCGGTTAAATCTTCGCCAGATCGCAGATCAGAGCGGCGCCGATTTCCCGACCGCCATCGGTACTGGACGCCGGTCGAAGTGCTGGAATGCCGCTGGAATCAGCTCGAGCTAGGCGAGTCTCTCATTCTCTCTCTATCTTTCTCTCTCTTGCACGCGAGCTCTCTCTATAGCTGGATGTAGAAAGGCGGCAGTAACCTTGATTCAGTTGCTGCCATTTATATGTTTATTTATCTTTTTTTTTGTCCGCATGCTTTGTTATGTTTTGTGCCCCGTCTTTTTCCACACCGAGTCCGTGGAGCTTGGGCAAAAATTTACCGGAAAGGCACAAGGCGTACGCAGCATGCTGGCTGCTCCTAAAAAGGTGCTCCATGCGTGGTATGCAGGCAATCGAGACATGTGAATACGGTCGTTCACGGTTGCAGTTGGTGCAGGATGTAAATAGTAGTAGATGGTTAGTCTATAAGTAACATTACTTTTTTATATCGATCGCATGATTATTATTATTTTTTTTTTGTAATCGTTCTTGATTTTTTTTCATGCATATTACATAATGTTAAACAAATTTGCATTACCATAAAAACGAACTTAACTTCCAAAAATATCAAACATAATTTTCCAAATACTCAAGAAAGAGGATTTTTTTTGTGAGTCAAACAAATGAGTAAACTAAACAATTACTTTAAGAAAAATACAAAATTATTATTAAAAAGTCAAACAGTATTCATGATAATCTGTAAAAATTATACACGTAAGCAATAATTGAATCATTGAAAAATAATTGAAAAAAATCAGGTTTGTTCGTAACAAACGATTGCGATTATGACATTGATACGTAAAATTACCACCTTTTCAAAATGATTCTTGAGCTGTTTTTTCAGCAAAGGTTACCCATAATAATTTACTAAAAAGAACAGTTTTCTACTTCTGCATAACATTAATTAAACAAAATTTGTTTCTGTAATCAAAGGTCATTCTGTACCGTCTAAAAAATATTGCGTCAGTCTACAGGCGGCTTAAGCCCTAGTTTGTTACTTTGCCTTTAAAATAAAGTTCGACAATATTTCGCCCACGATCCGAAGCTGAACAGCCCATAGCAATCGATTTGGAAACATCACTTAAATAGATCTATAGGCGACCATTTCTGAAGCTTAATAGTGTTATTCACAACGTAAATAAAACTACCATTATCATTCGTTTCGTTCTGAGCTGTCCGTCGTACGTCGTGCCGCAGCAGCTCAATCACGATCGCCACACGCGCTTACATGTCATGTGCGAGCACCAGTTTCGCTTCTCTTGAAACTGAAACCACCCTACCGGTTTGGGGTAAATTATAGCTATGGACGAAAAGACTGCTCCACGACGATAAAGACCCACCCAAATCGCGGAACTCAAAAACTTGCTGGATGCGATCGATCATACGGCTTCCCCGGGCTGGCTGAGAGCCACAAACACACACACGTTCTATATTCTACCCAACCGTATGCATAGAAGAGATGGCAACCCAGTCGACAAAGCCCCAGAGCCCATAGATCCAGATCGTTGGCTCGATCGTTGGACAATGGGGCTATCCAAGGAAGGTAAAACTTGTTTTGGTGCAGCAGGTCCACTTCGGGTTCTGGCGCAGTAATTGGCTTAGGACTTGCAGCTGGCTGCTTGCATCAGCGCACTGGATCGACTTGCCAAGTGCTCCTGTGGGGTCCTTGTAAAGGTGGACCAGTACCCTGTTGCTAGCGCACTGCATTAAATAATCCACTGATTAAACAATCGTTGGTGTATGACGCGCGCTGCACGCGCACTGTTTATGGAAACTGGATTCCGGACGCTTTGGTGACACCTTCACAACCGTCGTCGTGGAGTTGCGGAAGTCGAATTCCTGTCCACGGATATCCGTCTACACGAAATCACGAAAAGAGCGTGCGTACGAGCTGTTTATAAATAAAGATAAGGATGGCTAAAACAATATCTCACTCCAACAGCTGAGCAGACCTCCCAAAGCGGTTGATATCGGTTGGTCAGGCACAGATTTCTAATCCATCTCCATTGACAAGGTTTTCCTCGTAGTGTTGTGTTGAAGGAAACGATTCACATCCGTGTGTGGCATTTGAAGCCATTTTCACTACATGCGCCGCCACGACTACCGCCTGCATGACCTAGAAAGTGACCATTAACCGTCAACCGCCCGCACCATGATGACCTTCTCGGCAGTATCGACGAATGTGCTCCACTTTTCGACATTTTCCAATCGCTGTGGAAACGGATAAGCCGATGATCCGCACGTCATATAAAACTGATCGTTCATTGATTTTCTCGATCAAACTGTGTCCATTCGTGTAGCAGTGACCTAGTGGGTGGAGTTTCTTCAGCAATCATGAAGGTAGCAGTCGGCCGTAGAGGAAACGAGTGAGTGCTTTTCGTCGTGCGTGATACTAAGTGCCCTTCGTTGCTTCGTTTAGGTTCTGATAGCCGTGGTGTCGCTGTTGGCTGCTGCCAGTGCCCAGCAACAGATTCTTAGTCCGTACTTCAACGAGGGTCTCGTACAGTACAACGACTGGCAACCGCTGCCCGCGCTTGGTCCGAACGGGCTGTACAACCCATACGCCGCCCAACAGTTTCTTCCTGCGCAACAGTATCCACTTGTTCAGCAACTTCAACCGCAACTTCCACCCGTTCCCGTGCCCTTCCCAGCTCAGTTTCCGCTTCCGACACAATACCCCGTCCAGCTACCAGTCCAACTTCCTCCCCAGCAACTGTCAGGACTAACCATTCCAGCCGCATTTAACAACCTCCAGCTACCTCCCCAAACGCAACTGGTACGCCATGGACTTCCGCACTCGGATGCGGCGGCCGTTTCCTACTCTTCCTTGCACTACGCCCAAAACAACAACGCACCGCAGCTCGCATCGATAGCGCCTGCCACACCAGCCGTAGTAACTCCAGTAGCTCCCGGTGGCGTAAACAGTGCCACTGGTCCAGTTGTTTCCGCCGGTACCCCATCGTCACTAGCGACCGGGAATGGGTCGGTGGTGAAGGACATTGCGACGTTCGGCACCGAGTACGGTACGGGTGCGAGTAAGTCGCCCGTCGCGCGCTACGAAGCCATTAACGCCGGTTCGGTGCATGTCGCACCGCTACCGGGTCACACCGTCGACCAGAAGCTGGTCGCACCCGGTACCGCCGAACAGAAGCTGTAGACTACACCCTTGTGCGCTCTATCGGTTTATGGTTCCGTGTAAACGAAATTAATCTTTCTGTAGATAAATGTCATAATAAAGATTGATGCTAAGATCGTATCGGTTGTGCTTACCTGCTGGGTGTTGTTCGCTATCAAGAGAAGTACCAAAATATGATCTACACGTAAAACATATTTATAAACAAAATGTTCAAAAAAAAATGTTTTATCGTTTTGAACTGATGATTTCTTGCTTTAAAGATTGGGAATTAAATTTTATATTTTAACGAAGCAGAAACGAACCGCTTATTTTAGCCATGTTAAATAATTACCCGTCATAACCCGTCAAGAGATGGCGCCACCGTACACTAATATTCGTTAGGAATAATGGACTATAGTTGTGGTTTATAATACCAAAGAGCAACAATTTGTGACTAGTCTTGTTGTAAAAGAATCACATCTTGTGTATCCTGTAGTATTGGCAAGTGAAGTTGTTGTCATATTTACCATGAGAATACTCTAAAGAATCTCAGTTGTTCCTTTTTTCTAGCAACGAATATCTGAAGGGAATACTTACGTTTCAAATGTCTCGATCATTTATCTACCTAGTGTAAGTTAAAACGCTAAATAAGCAGTATTGAAACGTTGTCCAAACTGAGACATGTCAAACAAAGTGTTGATTGTTGAAATCGGATTGAAATTAACGAAGTTGTTGGGATCCATCAAACTGTTAATACTGTAATCGTAACTTAATGCTACCCCAAACCTAATTAAGTGACAATATTAGACATTACCTTACTCAGTAATATCAACGCATGGCCTAAGAATATCAATCTCAAACCCTTCTTTATTAATGTCCTATCATCATTTCTGACGACATCGTTCAATGGTCATTTCATCAGCACCTCTTGCACCATAAAACGGCCAATTATCATCCACACCCGACAAGCTCGTTCCTGAATCGTACGCGCGAGAACACGAGGTCTCTCGTGTCTGCCTCATTTCCAGTAAATAAACCTAAAACGAAAGTAAAAATACCTGTTCGCTTTCAAATTGACCGTATGCAAATTGGTTCCCCCTTGCTTCCGTGCTGCCTCCAGGTCCAACCTTACAGCTGTCAACGAAAAAACAAATGCTGCAAAAATAAACAAACATAGCACAGCTATAAATTCCTCCACGGACACCGTTCGGGACTCCTACACACGGCGGGCTTCATTTCCTTGTGCTCTACTTCACTTCTGGCGATCTTAAGCACTTTAGCCTGCAAGGAATGTTTCCCACCTCCCCTGCTGTACCCAGCTTTTCACCAGAAGTAGTTCGATTGATCAGATTACATCAGCCAATCCATGCCAGTACGGGTACCATGCGAGCAGGGCGAGTTTTGGGCAAACATATTAAACCGAGCTCGGCGAACCCGATCGGTATTGCAGCACGCGAGCATGATATTATGAAATTTTGCCTTCCCCGAACGTTTCATTACACCTTGCGACCTATTAGCATCCCACCGGTGCTGGGCGGGCGAGAAACGCACGTAGACCAAACCCGCCGACGCCAGACGCTCACATTCTTATGATTCCTGCCGGGCAATGAACGCGGAAAGGAAAATGGTCCCGCCTGTCCCGAAGCGGTCAGTTGTGCGCCGTATTGTTGTCGATCGCAATCGAAATGTGAAAACACACCAGCGCACGGTTCGCAGCGATTGATCATTGCATTTATCGTATATTTATTTTCAACATATCACGCCGTTGGCTGGTGCTACTAGGACGCCATAAATAACTCGAGTTTTCTAATCTACTTTATAGGGCGATCAAACAATAATTTTCACCCAAGTTTCCTATCGTCAAACGTGTTGCCTATAGTTGAAATTTGAAACGATCGCAGTTTAATCGACGGAAACGTGCATGAATAAAATGGAAATGTTGATTTACCCGCTTCTGACATAAAAATCAGAATAAATTAAACATTCTTTAATTTTCTCTTTATTTGAGTTCAGTTACCATCCCAACCTTGGAATACCATTTTGCAAAGATTTTCAGAAATTCTTCAGGCATACTTACAATCGGAGTAAAAACATTATTTAGCGAAAAACATTGAGTGTTTTGAATTAAAATAAACATACAAAAAAATTATTTAATTGCTTGCTGGCAAATCCTGAAAAATAACATTTAGCGACCGTATAAAAAAGATGATAAATTTATATATATATATCAATATTTATAACAAATAAATGGTGATAAAAAACAATAAATTCCAATTTTACACATATAAAAGCTAAAAACGAGATCTGTCCCACCAACACCCTAATTCCATATCGATACCACCGTACCGTGGGCGGGTGTTAATGCTCGCTAATTTAATTTCGCCATCCAAACCGTTGCCTGATTGCTCTTTGCACCTTTACCTCACGATTGCCCACGCGCTGCTACGCGAGAAGTAATAATGAAAGAGCTGCAAGCCTTGGGGCCAAGTAAGCAATCTACACACCGTCCACCGAATGGCTGGCTCCTACGTGACGTGACCTAACGGAACCCAGCCTAAAGTTCGCCGCCCCACCCGATGGAGGAAGGGGAGGACCGTTACGGGTGACAAACTTTACAGCCGATTAACGCACCGAAGCACACGCCGAAACAGAAATCGAAAATATGGCAGGACAAAAAAAACTCCGAACCATGGTCTGCAAAAAAACAACAAAAAAACAAAAAGCCAAGCGAAAACAACCCAGAGCAACCACCGACCAGATAAAAGCGAAAGCCATCCGCGTTCCAGCAGGCGGACACGGTGTGAAACTGCCGCATGCTCTCGATCGTCAAGATCAATGTCACATTCCATGCGCATGCGACGCGCTGGGTGGCGCTAGCACGTTGGGTGCGCGGTGGGCTTGGTGGGGTCCCTTTTTGAAGCGGTGCATTTTTTGCTGCGCAAACCGCACCGGTGAAGCGGGAAGTGGAATGTACCAGAACATGCTGCCAGCACGGTTTGTCGATCGATCGAACCGGAGCGCTCGTGCACCGGGCCGCCGTCGGTTGGTGATCTTATTTCGCTGCATGCTTACAGAGGTGAGGTTGTGCTTTTTTTTTCTCTCTCTCTCTCTCTCTCTCTCTCTCTCTTGCAACCGATTACTGAGCAATAAAACTTGACCAGTTGACCGGCTGGTGGTGGTGTTGGTGTTTGAAGATTTACGAGGGCCTTTTGAGGGCTGCCGGCACAAAGTGTCGCCAT
>JXXA01000735.1:0-34727 GCA_000956255.1 Anopheles punctulatus | reverse complement strand
GGGGAGGTACAAAACACAGACGTGTGTGGATGCAAATGAACCGGCCTTTGTGTCCTTTGCAGCTTAAAGCATATTTGTGGAGAAATGAATTGTCTGCTCGATAAAACACAAAGGGTGTGTTTGAAAACAAAAAAGAACCCTTGCTGGGAAATATGTCACATTAAATAAAAATAAAACGATCGCTGATGACTTGTTCTTGCTTCTTTTGTATTTTCGCCAGTGCGGTGAAAGGACCAAAATGTACAACCCAATATAATTGCTTTAAATGTGAAATTTAAATTCGCTTCGTAACTAGTGCCATGTGCACTGTGCACTTCCCAAAAAGAACAGCATACAAAAAAGCAACATCCAGAACGAAACACAATTAAACATCGAATCATTTTAGCACACGGTTTTGAATTATTGACGTAAGGTCCAATTCGGAAAATTGGTTTCATTTTTTGCGAGTTTCTTCCTGGCCACATGTATGGTGCAGTGGAAGCTGCAAGTGCGAAACATAAAAACCCACTAGCGACTCTCCTAGCACGGTCAAATCAATCGCTTTTGCCCGTGGCAAGTGCATAAATACGAAGCGAGTGGCGTTTTGGCGCGCGGGCGAAAACACTCCGATGGGACTTGTGCGAGGGACCCCGTGTGCACCGTTGATGTAATTGCATCGTGCATTCGCAATTGCATCAGATGACGGTGGATGCGGATTCGTGTGAGAGCAAACAAACGAAAAATCAATCGTACGGGCGTCGTGCCGCTAGTGCGGACGCTGGGAAAACAAAAGCGTTTTTCGTTAATTTACTCACTCAATTTGTTTCTTAGATTTTGTCTCCGTGTGTCGCCATTCACAGGAAGTGAGATGAAAATGTTTCCCATGAACACAATAGAAAAGTTTTATTTGTTTTTGACGGGGGGGGGTAGAATTTATGTTGAAAAAAAAGCAAATAATAAATATATTTAAATAATTATATTCGTAGTATTTTTTAAATATAATTCTATTCAAAACAAATTCAAAACGATATTTTAAAAATTCCACGCTCACTTTTAAGTGATTTCCGGCGAAGCGAGAAAACCCGTAACCGATCTTAAACCCTGGGTTACATTAGTTTATAACGAGTTGGTAGCAAACCGTAGTTGTGCGTGTTTGTACATCATGTGCCACAACTGAAGCAAAAGATTTTTCCTCTCTACCGGCCGCTTCATGGGAACACATGATTTAACAGCGTTTAACAATCTTTATTAATAAATAATGTAAACATCGAAATACACTACGGATGCTTTCAGTTACCTTTTCCCATAAAAAATACCGCTGACGAGCTTTATACAAAATTAGCTTTCAGAGGCACAACGTAAGCTTACCAGTGAAAGTTTTCTTTTTAACATTCTTTTCTAAATTAAACTATGGTTTCTCATGCATTAATCCAGTGTTCAAAATAAATATCATACGTTAATTAATCAATCTACTAATTTTGATATTATGTAATATTTAAGAATACATAACTCCTTTCCCCACACTGTCTTAACATACTCACCATAGCTGCTCGAAAAGCATAACCGAAAGCTCAATATTTAAAATAAACTGTTTTATTATGTAATTTACGAGAAACTTTGTGTATGATCTGTGCATGTGAAATAAAGTTTTGCAGCTTGTTATGGGCAAAAATGTATTTCATCTAAATGTTTTAATTCGGTTGTCCTCAGCTTCTTATTCACCACTTTTGCTCGAATTGTATTCGTATGCTACTCGAATCTACCACACAGGTTTGTAGCTAGGGTAAAAACAGTGCTTCCCAAACATTCACCCGTATCTGCGTTGGGAATGAAACGCTGCAATGAATGTTTCCACGGAACGGTATGCCTTAATTTTTATTTTAACAGCTCAACGATTACAATATAACATCGAACATCAATACAACTGCACGAGTTCCACAAGCATACGACATCAATGTCGTTTCATTGTATCAATATTGTTTATCGTTATCATTATTGCCTGGTATTGATTGATTGCCACGCGAATGAGTCCTGGTGGCATATCCTGCTGCCCCAGACCTTCCCTGGTCCCCGATGTTGATACATACAAGTTACGGAACGGATAGTGCCCCAGTCTGCGCACGTTTCGTACAGGGTGATAAATAAATTAAACGTTCGAGTACGTAGATAAAACAAAACTTAACGGAAACGAGGAAAAGAGTCACGATCGTTGTTGCTCGCTGTTGTACTACTGTTCTACTTATTCTGCTCGGCCAGCAGCTCATCGGCCGCCGCCGATACCTCCTTCCACGAGTAGTCGATGTCGGACGCCTCGGTGAAGCGCGAACAGACGGCCATTCGCAGGAAGTACACGTCGTTCACCTTGGACGGCACGAGATGGATGTTGCCGCGACCGTTGATGCGCTTCAGCAGCGCCTCGTTCAGTTCGTTTGAGCCCTTCAGCTTGAAGCAGACAAGACCCATTTGCACTTCGCCGAAGATTTCGAACCGTTCGTCCGCACAGCACAACGCCTCGAACTGCTTCGCGAAGCCACAGTGGCGACGGATGTGGGCCTGCAAGTTGTCCACACCGTACAGACGCAGCACGAACCACAGCTTCAGCGCACGGAAACGACGGCCGAGCGGGATCTGCCAATGGCGGTAGTCCGGGGCCGAACCTTGCATGTCGTGCTTCAGGTACAGCGGATCGACGTTGAACGCGTTCACGATCCAGTACGGTTCCTTCAGCCACATGGCACTGCAGTCGAAGTTCACCAGCATCCACTTGTGCGGGTTGAAGTTGAACGAATCGGCCGTTTCGATGCCCTTCATCAGGTAGCGATATTCCGGGCAGATGAAGGCCGATCCGGCGTAGGCCGCATCCACGTGCACCCAAACGTTGTACTGGTTGGCAACGGGGCCAATTTCGTCCAGCCTATCGAAGGCGCAGGTGTTGGTCGTACCGAGGGTGGCCACCACGTAGAACGGAATCAGTCCAGCGGCCAGATCTTCCTTGATGGCGTTTTCGAGTGTTTCACCACGGAGCTTGAGATTCGAGTCGGCCTTCAGACCACGCAGCTTCACGCCACCCAGCAGTCCGGCACGCTCAACCGAGGAGTGAGATTGGTCTAGTTATGGGGTAGATACGAGAAATGTTAATCGACAGTTTGAGAATATCATGAAGGGCAAAAAAACCATTACTCACTGGAAGTGTATCCTACCAACTTGGACACGATCGTATGATCGTCCCAATCGGGATGTTCCTCCTTGGCACGCTTCATCGCCTTCGCCTTGGCACCGAGCAGTGCAACCAGGGTAGCCTCACTGGCCGTACCCTGGATGACGCCACCACCCTGCCCACCAGAGCACGCCAGGAACTCCTTCGGAAGATCCAGCATCTTACCCAACCAGTCCAGCATCACAACTTCCAGCTCGGTACAAGCAGGGCTAGCAATCTGAAGACAGTGTAAAGCACAGTGTTAGAATTCTGCTCCAACTTCACCAGCACTTCAAACCGGCACACCTACCCAGGTGAACCCGATGCACGCGATGGCACCGCTCAGCATGTCCGCCACGATCGCGGGATAGGAGTTGGCCGTGGGGAAATACGCGTGGAACTTTGGGCTGTGCCAGTGCGTAACGCCGGGCATGATCACCCGCTCAATGTCGGACATCACATCTTCCCACTTTTCCGGCTGCTGCGGTGCCTCATCGGGAATCAGCGGCCGCAGGTATCCCGGCTGAACGGTCGGTAGAACACGCCTGTGAAATGCAATGAGAAGTGTATGTGTGTTAGACCTTGTCTAGAATTGTACAGCGGCCGAGGGTCAGAGATGCAGACACAGAGAACAAAAAAAACGAAACAAAACTATGTGTTTATGTGCATCTAAAATGAGCTTAGGTGCCCGATCCAGGTCATGTTCAGAAAACCTTCTCCAGCGCACAACACGCGGCCGGTGTGAGACTCGGTTGCAAAACCTCCATGTGGCCGGCGGTAGTGTAGGAGTACGCCGGCAAAGAAACGGCAGCAGAAAACGTGCTCCCTTCCATTCGGCATCCGATTGAAATCGCAAATGAAATCGCCCTCGCTTGGCAATGGCACGGTTGGACGAGCCTCAGCGTGGATTTGCGCAACTCCAGTGCCGAGAGAGTCTGGTGGCAATTTTATGTTGCACGGCTGTCAGCTTTCGTGATGTATATTTCGCGCAGACCTTCATCTTGATTTTGAGCACGATTTTCGACCCCCGGTACCGAAAGTGACGGGACATTTGACGCTGATCTCGTGAGGGGAGGAAACAAGTTTTAATGGAAGTCCGTGTCTGAGGTTAGTAACGAATTCCTTGTTGGCTACCATATCGCTACTCGAACATCGTGTCGTTTGTATTAATCATCCGGAAGTTGCTATAGTAACAGATGGAAGTAACAGATTCCAACAGCACACGAGAGCGGGTAAGGCAAGGTTGGCACTTTAACGAATAAATTCCTAACATATTAACCTGTACTACATACGTGATCTAATTGACGTAACGCTTTATGTGAGGGAGCAAAACGTAAACCAATTATGCAACTCATTATTCCTCGCACTCTTAATGCCGTGCGCTTGATGCCTAACCAATAATTTATTCGACCCAAAACTCGAATTAAAATCTCTTCCTTTACGGCTAGCAGATCGAAGCCAAAATCTAACCAGTTTCAAATATCCACATGCCGATTTTAACCATTTTTTGCTTCCCGATCACCCCAATGCGTGCTGTCCTTGAAGAACGGTCGTTAATCAATGTTACGTAAATCACGAAACGCGAGCCAGCGGGACAGGTTCTAGGCCGGTTCTGGTGCTGCCTGTTGCCGCACCAAAGGCATAAGTTATTGTCTTTTTTCCTCTTGTTGAGTGCTATTTGTTGCTTGACGTTAGCGAAAATCCACACGCCTTTAAGACAAGGGTAATATAAGACGCTCAAATCAACGCACACTCGGCAAGGTCTCTCGCGTGTTACGGCCAGGTGGATTAACCTTGTGATCGCAGGTGTCACCGACACTGATTGTCGCGATAGAAAGCAAACTAACGACCGTGTGGTGGCCGAGAGGACCACGAAACACACGCACACCATCGAACATAGTAGGCGCTGAAAGTAAGTTCCAGTTCTAGACGGGCTGCAACAAATGGTACTGTTTTCATTTCGCGTTTGCCCGACTTCCGATCGCGGACATAAAATGTGACACAACAAACATCAGCACCATGGACGCGGGCTCGATTTCATCCACCTCGTGGGTTGCCCTTGAACGGTGATTGTTCATAATTTACCACTCGTCGTCACTCTCGATTGAAGCTGGCGGTTGAAAGTTCCAACTCGATCGATCGTTCCGTCGTACGGCGCCGGGTGCATCCATGCGTGTCAAATAGCCAAATCAGTAACGGCAGCAAGCGCACGTGTTTGCCATCCACCGGCACGGTGTATACACACAATCTCTATGCTAATTTACGCTAGGTCAGGGAATAGTAGTTGCATGAGTCACTCGTTTCGACCGGTTTTGATGTGGTGCTCCTGTGTCGGTCTCTTCCACGGTATTTCCCCGCCGAAAGTAGCCGGCGGATTTCCAAACATAAACGCCGGGGGAATTCACACCACCCAGTGCCGATCGAATCGCAATTGGCACACACACACACAAACACTCACGCAAGTAGACAATCAAAGTGTGATAATTTGCTCACAACACACCTCCACAAGGCAAAGGGTTAGTTGAGAACGCGCCATGCGGCTGACTTACCTGTCACGGATGTTCTCGAGATAGTTGGAGATGTAATCGACCATCTCCTTGGCAAAGTCCTTGAACTCTGGCGCCTGCATTTCGGTCTGAGGGAAAACGTAAACCAAGAAGCGAGTGAGGAAACGCGAAAAAGATATTTTTCGAAATAAAGGGTTTCATTCATGGCAATTAGCTTTAACGTTAGTATTTACTTACGACAGTAGGGATATTGAATAGTTTGCTATCCATTTTTGCTTTGTTTTAGTACAAATGGTGGTTAGTGCGAAGAGTTAGTGTGCATGTGGAAAGAAGGAAGGAAAGTTAGCGTTAGAAGAGCATGTTCGTCCAAATTATTTACTCGTTTTTCACACGGGACAGGCATCTTGATCACAATTTTATCACCAAGCTCTTCAGCGGTTAAGATGATTAAAAACGTAGCGCGGCCCTATTTCTTCCCGAATAAAAAAAAAAACGACACAATGGAGCTTATCTCTAAACACTGAAACTAGGCGTGGGACGCGCGAGAACTGATCGTGGTGAAATGTTCTTCAGCAATGGCACACAAAAAATATCACAAGTAGTTTTCGGTAGTGGTAGTAGGCTTTGTCGACAAACCTAAGAGCGCACAAACACCGTTCGCAAATTTAAAGCAGGGTTTCCCGCGTTCCCGTCCGTCCGTAATTGAGTTTCGAAGTTGTGACACTTTTCTCCGGTTCTCTACGGTCGTGTTTGATGCGACATGGAACCGATCCCCCGACGAAGGAAAGATATTTTTAAATAATTGAGTTAAAACTCACTGCGCGCTGTGGCTACGGTTTCTCCGGGTTCATGTGCAATCTTTCAGCGATAGGGCGAGACTACCTTTGCGAGCAAGTGACAAAATTGGCTATCAATAACGCTGCTCGGGTATTGATTTCTTATCAACTCAACGGATCGGCGAGTCCGTAAAGTGTTCTGCGTTCAAAACACTCGCGTATGAGTACAGATAATGCCTGTATAATAGGCTCGAGCGTTTAGTTTCTTCGTAGCATGATGGTGAAGGAAAGTGCGTTATACGCAATAAAATCGTGCGATTATTCTTTAGTTAGGTGTGTTGTGCTGTGCAACAATCACCAATACATAACATTGATTGGGATCAAATGAAACGATTCGTCGCTCCACACTACCCAACATTCAATTAGGTTGAATTCTCGGCCATGTTGCGTCCTTGTCGTGATTATTAGTCTTGCATTCGCTGTGTCTTTTCACGTAGACATCACACAAAACAGCGACAGAACGCCGCGCTGCTGCACACTTTCAGTTCCGGTGAGCCTTCACAAAGTCCTCGGGATCTGCACACGAAACCGCGCGGAGTGCAAGGCCACCAGTGCCGAAATGGCTAGAACGAGATCACGACTTCCACGACGTTCGGCAGGTGGTCACATTCTAAGGTCGCGTGAAAGTGAACGTACTCACAAACTATGCAACGAATCGTACGTAGCCGAACACACTCGAACCACACTAAACACCGCCTGTAACCAGTTTGGTGGAAGAATTTTCATCGGAAGAACTGGTCAACAGGATCACGAATCCATCGGTCTCCACGGGGTTACTGGTTAACCTTGTACTACGATTCCGTCCGTTCCCGACTTGTTGCTAGTTCCCGTCTACAGCATGCAGTTTGTTTGAATGCAAATCCGCCACAACCAAGCATTCAAGATATCACCAGAAAGCGTGTGTTGGTGTTGATGATTAAACTCGATTCGACTCGACGATACTTACTTGCCGTATGGGATAGATGTACGCGTACACTTTGTAGGAACTATACCAGCCTCACAGCGACACACTTGCTGGAAGGGAAAAGAAATAATGAAAACGAGCGGACGTTGATTTATTGGAGCGTGAAAAGGAATCACTTTTTCGTTTCCACTAATGGAAGGATAATGGTCCGAGATGGCGAGGTGGTTTCCCGCATCCCGCATTCAAACCGAGACCACTCGCCACTCTTGCACACACTTTCGCACACACACACACACCTACATACACTTGAGCCCACAAACGTACCGGAAAATGTTGGCGGACGTTGGCAATGGGATGGCTTTTCCTCTTCACCAAGCACTTGAAGCGTGCAAAATTCAAACGTTTCGTTGCCGAGACTCCACACGCTAAGAATGAAGTGCCACCGCTTGGGAAGCTGTGAGACGGTCGGTATGAATGAAGCCGAACGGTGGCCGTGACGAGCTTTTATATACTCCCACCACCGAAAGCGAGCGTCGCTTGGAGGTGCATTGCCGAACCGCGAAGCCCGAAGCCGAAGTTGGGCGAACAAGCCGTCGGAGGCACATTGTAATGTGCAACCTGTTGCACGCAGATTGTCTGGAGTGTGTGGTATGTTAATGCACTTCTGACTGCCTAGACGGGGTTGTGGAATATTTGGCAGCATAGTAACATTTAACAAAGATAATTAAAACACAGCCATAATGAACTCTGTTGAACGAATGATGTTCTGCTTCGCAGAGGGTAGAGGGAAGGACACGCAATCGCAAACGTCTAGCACAAATCCGTGTACTAGAACGAGGACGGAGAGGCTGCTGGGAGGGAGAGACAGCCAACATATTTATGTGTCATGTGCAGAACCGGCCAGCGTCCTTCGGTTCGCACATTCAGCACGAATCGTTCGACGTTTACGACTCGAACTTCGGGCGATTCTGAAAATCCGACGCAACACAATGGTGAGCGCTTGAACGAGAGCGAGGAGTGCACGGGCCAGAAACACTTTCCACGATGCGGGCTGTGTTTGGATGCCGCACATCCATATGAATGAGGTGGAAATTAGGTGGGATCGACCTCCCGACGGTTGGGAAAATCTGAGTCAAGTGCTCGCGACGAGCCTAGCATAAGTCGGAGCTTATCGGCTTCACGTGTCGAAAAGCGTATGAGAATGAATGGTGGTGTGATGTACTAGGCGCAGTTAAAGTATACACTTAGGGAGCGAAATTAGGGTTTGTAATTCATGAAAGTACGAAAATTTTATTCAGCAGGTCACACAATGTAGATGATTTAATCTCTTCGATTTCGTCGCGATGTGGATCGTCTTCGTGTTGATCGCCTTCTCTTCGGTTTAGACATCGATACAGAACTTGTCCTCTTCGTTTTTCTTCTACGCTGCGGAGCAGGTTGTGCCAACATAAGCTCCTGAGCCATTTCAAGCGCTAAAGTGTCATTTTCCACCGCTCTCGGTTGTGGTGGGTTAGTTAGATTAGACTTCAAATTTTGCTTGCTCCCACCGGTCCAACGAAGCACCTGTTCCCAATACCCTGTACCGATGACACTATAAAACAACGCACACAAGGAAACGAATGTCAATAACGCTTCGATAACAGTATCTCCTCCAGCGTCTTGGAATACGCTTAGTGTTCTCAGTGCGTTCATAGCCTTCACGATGTGATATTCCAGTGCACACCAGAAGAAATGATGGACGGCTTCGACGATGGCGACATTTAGCAGTACATCAACAAGAACTTGTACATATTCGGGCAGTCGTTGCCGGTACTGAGAAGGGATGGTGTTTAACATCGATAGCCAAACGATGGTGGACGACACGATGAGCCCTTTACGAATGTTGCAGTACACATAGTGTGAATAGTACGAAGAGTTGTTTCGAAAAAATACAGGGGTTCTATATCCCATATGCGTTGCGATTGCAAGTAAAATCGAAATCATCGAAGTCATTCTGAGCATGGAGTTGGTGTGTCAGGTTTCATCGACTGTTTCATATTCTCGAGGCCCTCCGGAGGACCAACCGATGATGCAAAAATGCTGAAATGATCAAATACACAAACATTAATCCAAAAACTATGTAAACATTTGTCTGTTGTTAGTGTTACCTGACACTGTTATCGACTGGCTTCGGGACGGACCGTTCCAGCCGTGATACAACCGAGTGCAACACTTTGGTAGCCGTCACCAAACGAAGAAACTGAAAGCCTCGTTTGGAGTTGGAAACTGCTATGGCTCTTGAATAGTAAGGCCGAAAAGCATCAAAATCTTTAACAAAATACAAAACTGCCTTCACTGCGACCGTCTGTAAGAGGAACACAATTAGAAGAATAGCGCGTTAATCGAAGAAATACCTTATTACCCGAGCTACCTTGCTCAGTCGCTCAACTAATTGATTGTAAATGAGCCTACTTTGATGTAGACGACAAATGAAAATCTCAATAGCCTAGGACCTAATTGTAAGGTGTCAACGAAACTGTCCCGCATGTCACCAACGCAATGCATACGCGATCGTTAACGCCACTGCTCCTGTCACACAAAGTGCGTTATCCATTAAAATGTGATTTACGTACCAAAAATTTGTTTTTATAAATCCACCACAGCACGTACTGCAGCGGAATCCATACCAAGCGCAACGCAAAATCACAGATAACGATGTTCGCAAGAATCTGTAAAGAAATCGTCCATTTGGAGGAGAATTATTGCAGAGTAGTATTCCCCTGCGGTATAAAATCCCTCGAGTATGAAAAGACTTCTTACCATAACCACACAAATCATCATGCTCTCTACCTTCAACGCTATTTTCTGCTCCCGTTGCTCGTCCATGTAGATAGGAATCGCCCTGGCAAGGAGACGGCTTAGCGCCAGGCTGCAACTTACGACGAAGATTGCCGACGCAACATCGGGTTCCATGACGACGGAACTTGCCTTTCCGTGGACGTAATCTAGCGCACTCGATGCACGCAGGTGTATGAGGAGAGGAAGCGCCAGACAAATGAAACGAAAAGCCCAAGAGCACCGAATGTAGGCTTGGTGGTGGCTGCTTTGCTGCGATTCCATTTCTACGCCCCGTTTGACCAACGTGTGTGATTCCAAAATTGCTTCCGGATGTGTAACGAGCAAGTGCGCTACACATGCTTTTCAAACGGGTTCTACGTCACAGATGCCTTAACTCCATCTCCAAAGCTTACGTTGAATAGTTTTGCGACGGGATCGCTTAAACAAAGGTTGCTGAGATGAAGTGGTTTCACTTGTCAATCACAAACCTTTCAAAAACCGCAAGGTCGTACAGTGCCTTCGTGCGTAGGTTAAAGAGTTCAATCTCGAAGGTTATGAAATAAAACATTTAATCCCTATTTCCAGTTATTCTTCAAACAAGCAACTCATATCATTGTCGTGTTGTATTAAATTTTCAACACGAATAGAACATCGTACAACGTGCCATAGAATCGTGAGCAACTCAGTACGAGCAAGTGCTTAATTTAGCCACTTTCCAACATTTTTTACTCCAGCGTATCCGAACGATGCCTGCCCTTGAAAGGATCAGAGAGCGCAAGAAAATCATTAAGAAACAGCATCGATGGTTCGCGGCTGAAGTGCGAATATGGGTCCGCCCATGGGTGGGACGCACGTGACGAGTTGCGAATAAAATCACAGAAAGACATTCAACTTTCCTCAAGCAGAACACTGCTTATCAATTGCCTAGTGGCTTGCAGTGGATAGAAAGAGATACCGCCGGAAGATCCTTCCAACTACCAGGCAAATGCCAACCGGAAACCTATTTCCAGAAGGAGATGGAAAATTGTGTTTACTCATCTTCTTTTCTTTCTGCCAACCACCCACATCAGTATCCTTAAGGCGTTCCACTTGTTGAATGTGGCGAACAAGAGTGGGGTCGGCTTTTCTTGTGCGCGTCTGAGGGCGCATTTAACATGAAGCCAGAATTTTATCCTGCCACAGGACAGGACGAACAGCGGTAGCAGCAATAAAGATTGATGGAGACCGTTGAATCATCATCACCTTCACTCACCGTATTAAGGGTTGAAGAGAGGTTCACACTGAGTGGATTAGACCAGCATGATGATGATGCTGCGATAAAAAGGATACCCCTTCATGAAATAGAATAGACATCTGATTGCTTTCTTCGTACGTGGGTTCTATTTATATTGGGTTCTAGAATCAGATAACCATGCAAATGTTTAAAAGACGAAGACATAATGTATTCTTAAATTACAATTTTATACTTATACTAGTTCGTACTATTTGTTCTGTTAGTTAAATGTGAGCATTTTTAATTCGCATTTAAATTAACCAAATCATTTATTATATAAAGATATTCATCGATAGATGTTGTTCAAAAGTAACAATAATGCATTACTTATTGAACGAGCGTTCGTCACTTCGCTTCGTTCTATACCACAAGTACGCCGAAATCAGGCCGAACCCAGGTCCAATGCCATACTTTGTTTAATATAGGCCATACTTTTTATGCATTTGTGCCTTTATTTTTTTTGTTGTTGTTTAAACATGTGTTTTGACACCAACATCACATATCTATTTATGTAATGTTAAAACGAATAACTACAAGTAGTTTGATTCATACATAATAATATCATTAGGTATAAATCTGATTTTTTTAACCATTTACTTGTTCCAAGTGTGGTGATATTACCTCTTACACCCAACCATCATTTTATTTGCTATTTGATTTATATAAGATAGGTGCATGTTTACACCAGTCGTATCCAATAGAGCCCAATATGATCACCATTATAATTATCAGTTAATTATTAATTAATGTATTAAGAATTATCGATCAAGCCATATTAATTAATTCATATCAATACAATGTCTAGCAACATGAAATTTATTATTATTTGTCAAATATGGTGGAAGTTGTGAGTTGCTTTACATTGAATAAATTATATAAGTTATTATTAATTTAGTTTGATTAAGATTGAATTCTGACAAATACAGTTAAGTTATGGAAGATGATACCAATATAACTACCAATGTTACGTAATTAAACCGATCTTTTGGACATTGTCAAAATTTATGTTGGTCGGGCCCCGCTACCACTGTGAAGGCTGGGTAGACTGCTTGCACTGTTTGACAGTTTTGATAAGTATCGAAAAAACAAACGACGGATAGGTCACGCTAGTCGCGCTAAGTAAATTAATGATCAAACAACGTTATTTATGTCCACTTAACACTAGTGAAAGTTAAATTTTTACCGACGAAATCTGAATCGATTATTTTGGTGCAAAAGTTGTTCGTGTTTACAGTGCTAAAAAAAATAAATCTCGACATCAAGTCGACGACCGTCGTCCGGATTTCACTGGCAGCCGCCTCCATTGTAGGGCGATCCGAGCAACAAACCTCGAAGAAATCGGTGTTGTTATCCTCTCTTTAAACAAAATCAACTTCGAAAATGATGGAAAAATATAAGTCCTCTTTATATAGCTATATGTAGCTTGTGTTGGAGCCGAAGGGTTACATTATTGCATCTTACTGCTGCTCGGGTGAGAAACAAAAAAATAACGAAACGGGCTAGATACGAGGTCGCTGTAAATGGTGCGTTAGTGTGTGAGCCTCCATATTGTGTGGTGCGAAGCGAGTGTGTAATATACACGCGAAAAGAGCGAAAATTGTGTTTCCATTTGTGCTTTGTGGCTGAGCTGGTGGACGGAAGGCTCTTTTCTTTCGTTTTTCCAGACGAACGCATCGTGAAAATGCGTTAATTATTGACCTTTGCGTGAAAAAGCTCATGTTTGTGGCGCGTGTCTCTGTGTGTGCGTGACAGTGTAACACACGGTGGTAGATATTTGTTTTCCGTGCGCATACCTACGAGATTTTTACATGACGAGTAGGAAGTAAATCGAGTGACAGAATTTGTGAGAAAAAAACCCTTTTGAAGGTCAATGCAAGGATTTTTCGCTTATTAGCTTATTATACAAACATCGCACATCCAATTTCGTCAACCAAAGCGCCGCTCTCACATTGGACTAATCGTTCGTGGTAAACAAAGAAAGCTTGGTAAAAAAAAGAAAAATTCGGTCCCTTCTTCACGCGAAGAAGAAGATCACAGTGTACAAACGAAAAACGGGTCGTAATCATAGTGAGCGAAGTGTGCGTGTAAAGAGTGCGTCATCGTCACAACACTAATACACAGGCATTGCGAGACGCAGACACCGTTAGCCTTGTGTGTTTTCTCTCTTTCTGACCATTGTTGTGTGCTTGTTGTCCGTCGTTCCCTTTTCGAGGCATTCGAATCCTCCTTGCCCACAGCAACCGCTGGGGGAGCAACTAAGGACGAAGTTTGTGTAAGCGTTCGTACTACTCGTAGCACCTACTTGCCAACAGCCGGCAAGGGTAAGACTCCGCTTTCTCCGTACTTAAATGTGCCCGCAACCAGTCGTCGCCGTCGCCGCCGCTACCACCACCATCGACAGCAACCGCACGGACAACAGCGTTCGACGCCGCCACCAGCAGGTCGCGAGCACGAAAAGACTGTTCCGGAAGAGACTCTGCGTACACCCGACCACCATGTTCAGAATCGCGCTCAAAATCAACAACGGCCTGATAAGATCGCCCAAGATGGTCAAATACTCAGCTGCCTCCCCTTGCTGGAGCTGCTTTAAGGCGAGCCCACTGTACTAAATCGCTAGTGCCGAACTTAGATCACCAATCGTCCCCGATTTGGCCAGATTGTAAGGCAACACTCTGTAGCACTTAAGCAACCAACAAATAAGGCATCGTTTAAGTATTGGTCTGGTATTCAGCACGACAACAGAACAAGCACACGACGCACGCGCGCTAAAGGGAAGAGGCGCATCTAAAAACATCCAGTGCGAGCCTGCTTCGATAAATAGCAGCAAACCGCGAAGGAAAATATCGAAGGAAACATTGTTCAAACAAACAGGGCACACGAAAAAAAAGAATAACAACGGCAAAGAGAAGAAAACATCCGCCGAGTGAGAAGAAATATCGTAACGTACATTAGAGTTTTTGGTTCTTAAGTTACCCTTTACGGAGGAAACAGAAAGATGAAGCTGCTAGAGAGTACGCTCTTCGAGGCGGTTAACAACAAGCTGCACATCCAGACGGGCGACAGCACGATCTACGGCCGAATCGAGTCATACTCGTGCAAGATGGCGGGCAACGATAAGGCGCTGTACAAGCGGTTCACCTCGGAGCAGGCTCCGACCGATCTGCAGGCCCTGTCGCCACCGCAAACCCTGCAGGACATGTCGCCGCAGATCCTGCGTAGCAGCCTGTCCGGGGACGAGGGTGTCACGCTGTGCGATACGATTTCACGCAAGACGCTCTTCTACCTGATCGCAACGCTGAACGCCGCGTTCGAGCCGGACTACGACTTCAGTGAGGCCCGGGTAGGTGCAATGGTGAACGGAACATCCGTTCGGTGTGTTTATTTTCGATGCGCAATTTCCCGATTTTTCCGACGACAATTTTCTCTCCGGCCGACTTGCTTTGGCAGCGCAAAAAAAATGTTCCCACGTTAAAGGACTCCCGTTTGACCTTGTCCGAGAGCAGCGAATCACAGCTGAGCGCGCGAGAACCTATAAATAAGCAAAGGACGGTGTGGACGAACGGAACAGAAAATTCGGTGCTTGTTTTCACTGGCTCCTTAGGACGAACACAGTCGGCTTGCTCTCGCGACGAGTTTCACAAAGAGCGCGCACGCCTGGTGTGTTGTATTGGTAAACAAATTACGAGGTTGCTTCAAAATACCCAAGCCTCCATAATCTGGCAATATCAATGTTTTGACTCGTTCGAAAGCAACAAAGTGTGTTCGAGCGCTCTCATAAACCTTGCTTGAGATGGGACGACCACAATAGCCATGAACGGCACGTTGGTTGCGATGGTCATGCTTCTATATTTATCATCGTGTGCGTTAAGAACTAAATTGTTGTTATTTTCGTCGTGTAATCGGTGTTAGCTTTCCTCGGGTTTGTTTTCGCGCGTTCGATCCACAAGACGCTCATTTTTCGGTCGAAAAAAATAACACACCAATTTCTATTCCGAATGTTAGATAGAGATAACAGTAATACAATTTAGTTAGAGGGTTTTTATAGCTTAAACTAGAGCTCTTTAGTTCAATAAGTCATGATTTAGTTCTTGCAAGTATGTAATAGTAACGCATTTTCATCGAACGATGCTTTCTTCTCGTCGGACGCGCCACCGTTGGACAAGATGTCTATTTATGGTAAACATTCTGCTGCTTCTACGCAATCTGAAACTGGTTAGCTTCACCGTACGATATTTCTTGAACAGCACGAGACGACTCTTCTGCCGAACGAAAACGGTTTTCCTTTTGCTTTACCTCTGCTGCTAGCTACGCGAAGTGTTCCGAACATTTACTCCCTCTTGCGGCATCGAATGCGTTGATGTAACGCCGCGGCCATTAGTGGTCTGTCCATCTTTACTCGACTTTAATGAACCGCGGGTCAAATATGGGGTTGGCGAATAGCCGGCGATCTGTTGTTCGATGGTTTACCACAAAAGAGTTACAAATTTATTGTGCGTCTTACGGTACGGTATCGTGTTTTCTCAAGCACAAAAATACCAGTTCACTGGTAAAGTTAGTTTTTTATATGTTTTATTAATATCATAAAATAATCGTACAACAGTCGAGCGGTTATAAACGTATCAAAGTGAAAAAAGTACGAATTATTAACTCTTTAAATCGACACGATTCTTCTCCCAGGGCACCGTTTTGCATTAATTTCGCTATGAAAGCGTATCTCTCCCTTTCATTATCTCGCCAATTTATCGGCCCCGGTTCGTCATCGCTGTATCTTTGCTTACCCCTTTGCGAACTAGCATTAACAACCGGCTGACTGGTGGCTGCAGCATATGGCAACAAAACTCATTTCTCCTTCCCGTTTCCTACAGAGCCATGAATTCAGCAAGGAACCGTCGCTACAATGGGTGCTGAACTCGATCGAGGGCAACCTGAGTCCGGTCGCTGGCGAGCAGTACAGCAAGATCCGTCACGCCCTCTGGACGACGATCGAGGACGAGATCTCGCTGAAGGACTGCGACATCTACAGCTACAATCCGGACCTCAACTCGGACCCGTTCGGCGAGCCGGGGTGCCTCTGGTCGTTCAACTACTTCTTCTACAACAAGAAGCTGAAGCGCATCGTTTTCTTCACCTGCCGGGCGATCAAGTAAGTGTTGACGGTCGTGGCGGCTTTCGGCCCATTTCGCCGCCGTCCCTACGTATCCCGCTACGTTTGTCGTATTGGATGTTTTTGTGGCTGCTTTCTTGTTTTGCTCTCGTTTTCGGTACCAAGAAAAAGAACACGCTAGAGCGAATGTTAACGCCGGAGAGACCACGGTTCGGTAACTCTGAAGTGGAGCAATGAATTGTTCTAGTGTGAAGAAGAGTTTTTTTTTCTCAAAGAACAAAATAAAACAACCGAAGAGAGGGCGGCTCATTCGTCATTCAAAACACGTTGAATTTCGTTGCCGTCGGCTTTGGATTGCATTTTACGGTATAGCCACCAATCGAAGTATGAAACCGTAGGAGAGAAACTGTAATGATTTACTGGCAAATTAATATTTAACTCCAGTTTCAGCGTGCCATTTCTTCTTTTGCCGTTTGTGATGGACGCTTGAAAGTAGCGTCTGCATTATTTTTGCCCTCCACTCTTTCGTATATCCATATTTCATAAGGTCTACGGTGGCACGGTTGGAAAGTGTTCACGGGAGCGTTCACGAACGTCTGCACGAAAATATCTCGCCAATTTCTTCCATTGTGTGTGTGTGTGTTTTTTTCAACAATGTTGAAACCCTGTGCGAGATACCTTCGTGTTCGTGTGTTTTTGACCCTTAAATAAGTAGCATTTTCTATCGTGCAGCAGTTGTATTTGTAGCTGGAACATTGTTTGAGGCGCTAAGGCGGTGCCTCAGGTGCCAGGCTTTACTTTTATCACTTCAAGTATGACTCTGGGGTATCGAATGGAGGATAGCTTTGCTCACCTGAATTAAAACATGTACTGTATGTTGGCCCTTTGCAGCAATCGGTCGCCTACCCCCGATCTAACTGCAACCCGTCAGCTTCAACGTTCAATTTAACAAACAAAACGTGCCTACTAAGCGTTTTGCTGAGCAGAAAAGACTCCACGATCGATTTTCCGTGCCGTGTGCTGCTGCTCGCTATAAATAAATGCACCTCACCTTCCTCCTCACCCCTTACCATTCTCCCTCGGTTGCTGCACTTACCGTAACCATCCATACGACCGCGGTCGTGACGACGGTTGCTTTGATTGTCATTCTAACTACTAAGACGTTTTTTTCTTCTTCTTCGTTCCGTCCCTAACAGCTCGGTGTATGTGGATTCCGGATTCTCGAGCGACTTCGCTATGGAGGACGAAGAATGCTACTAAGCAAAACAGTACCGTCGGCAGGATCCACGCAGGGACGCACTATTGAACGCCGAAAATGATTAATGTTCTGCTTTTCCTTTTACATTTACATATTTACACAAATTTCCGAGCATATTTTTTGAACACCTACTATCCGTGCGAACAATGCGGGATTGGGGTATTTTTTCGTTTCGTTTTGACTTGTTTCAATCGTAATCGGACGATCGGTTTTTTTTAATGATTCCAATACTTATTATTAGTTTCCGTAAACACACGCCCGCTACCCCTAGTGGAGATGACGATCAGTTAGAGACGAAATAATCAAGATTGAAAATGCTTCGTTCGAAGATCACGTTCATTCTAGACTATCACACGAATTCGTGCTAGTTTCGTTCATATTTGAATTAATTCTTCTTTCTTGTGTTGCTTTACTTGGACGTGTTTTTATTTTTTTTTTCTTATGTTCTTTTTTTCCAAACAAAATATTTACAATCGACAATAAGTTAAATTAGTTTTCTTCGATCACTATTGCAAGAGAAAGCAGAAACAGCTTAGCAAGCTGGATAGGTGTTGTAATGAACAATATTTCTTCGATATTTAAAAGTAAACAAAAAACGCGCTGCATAAACAAAAACCAGCTCATTCCGAGCACGCGAATCAGCGGCAGCAGCAACAAAAAAAAACACGCTATTGTAGTGCATGTGTGTAAGCAATGAATATTTTACGAAGATCAGGAATAATAGAGCGAAAACATTATATGAAAAACCAACCAAGAACAAGACACGGCACCGTTACGTGAGGGCAGGTGAGAGCTGCGGCGTGAGAACTCGCGTAACGGTGAGTGCGCGATGCTGGCAATGCGTAGCCAACTGGAGCAGCTGCAAGAGCTTAGACACTAGACTTACTTACTACGTTAAGGTACCGTTGTGGTGTAGGATAAGTGTGTTGCGGAGGTGGTGATATTTATCACATGATTATGATGCGGCAAGCAGGCAAAGAAGCAAGCAGGAGCAGTAGTAGTTTGGTGTGCTTATGCGATGAGATGATTAGTGCCGATGTGGTGAATCATCGATGCAAAAAAAAGGCCAGCGAATGAGAGAAAACGAAAACACTCAGTAAAAAGATTTATTCTACTCTACTTAAAATGAAAAAATAGAAGCAAAATATTCTGCGTAAAAGAGGCCAGTAGAGCCAGATCACAGTAGAGTTGAACACACACACACCCACAGTGCTAGCGAATGGAGATATCTCCGGTTTTTTTCTTTTTTTTTTTTTTTTTTAGTTCATAAGGCATTAAATGATACAAACAGCTCTTGCCAGTCGAGACCACCGGTTCCGGTGGTCTCCCAGTTGGTGAAATTGCCCCTGTTTCCTGTTTGCGCGTGACGCGGGATAGATTTGCAGTAGAAACGCATACTGTTCTACCACACAATCATCCCTTCCAACGGATCCATCTGCGCCTCGCCCGCAAACGGTGTGACAGTGAGTAGGTACACTGAGAGGGATAGGGCGATTCCCGGAGCAATTCGGGACGGGAAAATTCGCAGCACCGTGCGAGATGGCGATAGCGAGAGCACTGGAATGAATGAAGATGAAAAGGATATTGTAATGCGAACAGAACGGCACACGACACACAACAGCCTTTCCCGTTCACCAAACCGCACGAGTCCTGCGTGGTCGGATGGTGGAATCGCACGTGAGAACTATTTCACTGACTGTACCAATTTTGTGATATTAGAACGCGTAAGTTTTACACACACACACACACCGACGAACTCTCTCCCTCTCGCCTCCTTTGGGCTACTCGGATGTCAATGCTCGTCAATCCCGGCTACTGCGATGCTTCCGAACAGTACTTGATGTTAACCTCAAAATCAAACTCAACAAACAAACAATTTAAAAAGCTCACAAATCACGAGTTTCGATTCAAGTTTCAACATGCTTGATCGCAAATCCTAAAGCAGCAATGCACCGTGCCTGGTGCGTGCGTGTGTGTGTGTGTCACGTCCTTATCTTATCTGTCTCGGCGCATCGAAACGAGATGGAAAGGGGTCAAACAGAAAAAGGACAAGTCTTCGTGATCATTATTACAAGCTGAAGTACAAAAAACTACACAATTACATGTGATAAGTAGCTTTTAGACCACGGGGGGACATAAAACCACAAGCAAAATCTGACACACACACCCACACTAGCCAACCCACCCGAGCACAGAAGCACATACGCGGGGTTGCATATGCAAATTGCGGAGGCAGTTGGGTTCGACAGTCGATAAACACGTCCCCAGTTGAAAACGTTCGCTGGATGTTTCAGCACCTTCCCCTCCCATCCCACCCTTTGCTGTCGTTTTATCTTAAGAGCAGCATAACATTGATCTCGTTTAAAAGGTGAAGTCGGTGGTAAATACCATGATAAGGATGGCACGGTGGCGAACGATTGTCTCGCGCAGGTGGCTTGGATGGAAACACAACGTTGGAATGGAAATCTGATTTTTGATGAACCACGGCGCTATCTTCGCGTAGATAAGAAACGCGAACGAAGCTAATGCCAGTGCATTAGGATACGCGGGGTGGAATGTTGTTTGATTTTTACATGAGGCAATTTTATCATTTCATCAACAGTGGAAGAAGAGCGGATAACAGTGGTAGAAACGGTCGATATCTTCAGCATTGTCAGCTAAGGTCATACCGGATTGCAGCAGTAGCAAAGGCATGCCCTGGAGAATAAGAGAGAGAGAGAGAGAGAGAGAAAGAGCAATTATTATATTATGAATACTATTCTACACACCGGAAGCATATGGAGAATATACACCACATTTGAATTAATAGACACTCAATAAAAAAAAAACAGACACGTTTAACTAAAAACAGCATGCAGAAGCGCATCTTACTGCGCATTATCCACATTTTTGCTCCTTAACAAAATCTCCCATTTTTTAAGAACGCTCTTTCTTAAGGTTAATATTTGCGGAAAGAGTTCGAGAGCACCACGGATCGAAGGCGATCAGTGCAAGAATTAGCACCGAGAGAGCGCAACAATCCGTGTGCGTTGTGTTTTTTATGGGGTGTGCATTACTTTATCACTATTTTAAAATCTATATTCTCTTTAGGGGGAAAAAACAACGCACCACCCACGCACTCAGAGTAATAGTGCGCGTTAGGAGACAACATAAAACACACCGCGTTCAGGTTAAGGTAATTAAAATTATGGAAAAAAGCTTATAAAACTATAAAAAAAAGTAATAAAATAACATTTTCAAACTGTGAAACCTGTGTTTTATCATTTCTCCGTGTTAACGAAACAAACCAAACACTGACATTAAGCGGATACGTTGTTACATTAGCATTTATTGTTTTGGCCATTAGGTGTTGTGATTTTTTTTCTTTTCGTAATGCACCTTCCCGTCCAAATTCTTCCCAGCTGCTAGGATAGCAAAGTGTTTATGGGGCTGCGTGTGATGTATGCTATCCTGTGCCTTTTTTGGGTAGGGGGAGAGGCGTTTGTATCAGGTATCAAAAAGAGGGTAGGTAAGGTAGGTTAGTTAGCAAGAGGAACCACTACTAGAGTGCTAGAGGGTGAGGATAGTGTAGTTTGCGTATATAAAACTAGTAGCGCCATCTAGTGCTCCTCCCAGGCACCCGACAGCTATTGCATTTTGTTCCGTTGTACTTTTCTTTGTTTCCGTATGGATATTACTTCTTCCGCGGTTCGTCCTTCATCTCGAATATCTGTTAAGCGCATCTAGTAGTAGTTTACTCTGCGGCATCTTTCAACTACTGTCCTCAATTGAACGAGCGTAAAGACATCGTACACACGGTGCAGCGCGTCTTATATCCTATCCAAATTCACATGACGTCTTCCCAACAATTTCTCTGTTTCCGGTCATAGTCGGCTTTGCTGAAAACCTCGAGAAACCAAATCGTTTGCTCCATTTGAGTTGTACGACTGTTACGAGTGTGTGTATGTGGTGAAGTAGTGGAGAGAAGGTTACTATAATTCAGCTATACTTTGCTATCATCCAAAACAGAATATGAAGATAAATTCGGAGATCCGCTTTCCTCATGATCACTCTCATTTGATTGTAGCTTGTAGGTCGCGCTTAAAAATTCATTTCGTATCCTCCATGGTTTGAGTCCAGCAGGTTGTATTAAACAGCAAACGCCCTCTTCCCTACGAACATGGTAATTTGTCAAAATACAAAAATAGAGACATTCTCTGCAGCTCCTACTACTGCTCCGACAATATCCGACTATAGTGAAACGCGTTCGCAAAACAGTTAAAGCAGGTCCTACTCACTACATTTCACGAAGAAAAAAAAACAGATTTTCAGTTCAGAAAGATGTACTAGATCGAAAAATCTTCTCAGTTTTTCGTCGTCAAAACATTCTACATTTTATACGCGTCACCAACGGTTAGCATTACAAATAGTTCAACGCATACACATCTAGGCATACGACGCGCGAATGTAAGAGTGCAACAAGTGTAAGGAAGTTCTAGTAAACAGGGCTGTTGGAGGCTATTATTGCAAGCTGTTGCTCGTCACCGATTCCATTCACAGGGTTATGTGTACTTTCTTTCGACGTTTTTTTTTTTGGGTATAGCAACTTTTGTAGCGGCTCCTATTACTCAGCTTTGTTTGTATCTAAATTATTATTACAATCATGCAAAATTATGTCCCGGCCAATTCCGTCCACCCAATTTGCGTAGCGTTATCAGCGTTATTTGCTCGCGTTTCCTCGCCTACATTCGTACCCGCTAATGTATAGGATCCCGTCGCGTCTCTCGTTGCTAGCTTCCGATTGCCAATTGTTTTGTTTTTCCTACTTGTATAATGTATAAATATATATATAATATTGTATACATATATTCATTTACTTTGTCAATGTGTATATGTATAGGTATATTCTCTCTAGATTCTTGTTGTTTTTTGTTTTTCTTCGCGTCTCTGCCTCTGATCGGGTGTTTTATTAAACCTTCTTACCTTCTCTCTACGCGCTCACTATACTTTGCTGGTCACCTTCGTTAAATTGTCTAAACATTAAAGAACGTCGAACTCTCTGGGGACCATCACTACGCGACCGGCTTGTTTAATAACTGTCTAAGCGTGTTCTTTTCTCAAAAATCTATGTTACTTTAGAACTTTAGAAGTAGAACTTTAGGTAAGTTTGCTGGAAAAAGTTGTGGTAAAAGTGTGTACGAGTTTGTTTCGATAACATTCAACACAACGAAGCCACCACGAACAATAGGACTTTAAGCTCGTAGCTAAACTGAACCATCTGTCCACAATGAGTTCCCATATGAACGGCAACCGGGATAAGCATAAGCATTTTTCCAAAAATAAAAAGAACAGATCGGTACGTTGTGAATATGGAAAACTTCTACCAAAGCAAACTCCTACCTAATTTTGGTATCGAAGTAGCCATAATAGTTCACCGCCAACGAATGAAAGGAATGGGTGGGTATTATGACACCAAACAGTCCAAGCATCGTGATTTACTAGTTTTTTTTTCTTTCCGACTGATTTCTTTTAAATGTCTGACCCAAGCTGGACATCAAAGTAGGAACACCTTGCAGACAGTGTAGCAAACAGTTTAGTCGCTGCTATATTCCGATGCTTCCGCATTCGTTCGCCTATTGTATGACCCAAACGAGACACGTTCGCGTGGAAGTTTGTCAATCACATTCGTCATTCGTCATAAATAAACAAGTTTCGATGGCTATTGAATGCAACGGGTGCAACGTTGCCCGTTCTCAACATCCTCACTTATCGGTACATCATAACGTCGGTGCTCTGGTACATGCACATGTACGCATCGCACAGTAACCGTTTGGCGTGCTCAGGTAACATTTTATCGTTGACTGCTTCCTCGTTCAGCGCCCGCGACCCTTCCTCCGTCAGCCAGCGGGGCAAATCCGGTACCGGAACCATTTTGGGAATATTGTAACCATTCTGTTCGCCTGTAATAAGTCCAACGAGATTAGAAACCCGCTGCTATTGGGAAAAGAAAAGTTGTCGAAGCATGCATCCTTACCGTTCCGATCGGCCATCGAGTCGAAGAAACACCACGGTGCATCCTGACCGGAAGCAGCCTTCACGAACGCCACGTAGTGTGACGTTTCGATGCATACGACCGCGAACAGTTCCATGTACAGGCGGGGCACTTCACAGTGCGGTGCCATCGGGATGAAATCTTGCGGCACGGACAGCGGAACCGGTTTGTGGTTCAGGCGCTTGCTGTGATGGTGGACGCTGTCGATGCAGCTCTTGCAGATTGCTGTACCCTCCAGGCCTTCGCAATGCATTTTACCGAAGCACTCGCGACACTCGTAATCGGCCAGCTTACCGCACACCCAGCACTGACGGGGAGCTGTAAACGAAGCGTTTGCGTTGTAGCCGCGAATAATCGAATCGAAACCTTATTCGATACTCACAATCCTCGATGATATCCGTCACGTCGAGCACTTGGGACGGAAGGATGCGCGGGTACATTTTGAAGTTCTTGCCGAATCGCGGCATCTGAATGATCAAGCAGGACGGCACCTCCTTCAGCTTGATGTTGGACGCGAGAAAGCTCTGCTCGAAAAGTTGCTGTACCGAGGGCAAGTTTAATCGCTCATCCTTTTCCACAAACAGCTGATAGTAGAACGTATCCAGACCGGAGCTTAGCTGTAGGAGATGTATGGGAAAGGCAAGAAAACCGGTTTGCAATATGGGGAAAATAAATACAAATGCTCAAAAAAGCTTACCTTCAAAAACGGATCAGCACGTAGAATCTGCGCCAGCAGGCTGTTGAGGAACTCTTCCGGGTCCTTCTCCTCGCTCATCAGCCCCGTGACGGAGCTTAACCGATCGAGCAGCTGACGCAGCTTAAGTACACGATCCGCACGCACGAAGTGATTCTTGCGCAGCGGATTAACGATCTCTTCCAGCAGCACTCGCTGCACCTCCTCGTACTGAGGATTGTCCTGAAAGCAGTGGGTCAAGATGAATACGATACGTCAAACGAGTCAAAACGGTGCAACGTAATTCAACTGCACACCTCCGGTTCTTTAGGCCGAAATAGTAACGAATCGAACACACTGGTAAAGGTGAACATCGCAAAGAGTGTTGCGTCCAGATAGCAGGAATTGTGATGCCCCTGGATGCCCTTGAACTTGCCGCAAATTTCCTCCAGTTCCTCGAGTTTTAGAATTTCTGCAAAATTATAGCCAAAAGTTAGGGCGTCATGAGTCTTAAAAGATCGTGCTAGCGCGGGTTAATATTAGCAGCGCTACTTACTTAAAGGTGGTACCCTTCCCTTCACCACCGGGCAGTCCACCTTGCCGAACATGGTGGTGTCGGTTTTACTACCCCCGGAGGATGCTTGCGTCGTTCGGGAAGTGCACGGTGACATTGGCGGTATGTCCTGGAACCGCCTGTCCCGGCTACACTGACTCGTATGCACAAAGATTGCACGATTCGCAGGACATCTGAATAACCTGGGGTTTGAATCGGAAGATATAAAAATATTTTTGAGCAGGATTATAGCCATACGCGGTGAGCTTTAGTATACTTTCAGTAACAAATTACCTCACACCATGGTGGGTGCCGTTGGTCGTTTCTAGCGTGGGATCGATCGGTTCATCTTCCAGCTCCACACCGACCATAACCTTCCGATGGCCGCTACTATTGCCACCGCTCGCTGTTGGCAATGGGCCTATCCAGCGTATAACGCCGTAGTATAGTGGATCCATTGAAGTAGCCGTCGACCCGGTTGGATCAAACGTGTCCAGCGCTACCTCGACCATGGAACCGACACCCAACGACGGATCGTTCGGAAGCTCTTGCAGTGGAGATGGAGCCGGCTGTCCACCAGAATCCGATTCGGGCGATATGGAACCGATGCGTGGTAGCAACCCATTACCGACCGTTCCGGAACTATCGCTGCCATTTGGTCCAACTCCGTTCGAAGCGCTGTACACACCTCCAACGGCACCGGCATCGTTAATTTCTGTAGGGTAGAACACGATTTTAGCAACGGCACGTATCATCGCTCCTATTAGGGAGGACACGAGCAAGAGTATCAATCGAAAAAGCCCAATCTTTGCCGGTTTTATTATGATCTTCTTAGCGGCCATGAAATCTATTTGGATCACCGCCGGAAAGCTTCAATTTCGAACGCACTGCCAATTCTGTGAAACTGTGAAACTGTGAAACTGTGATCTCTCATCAAAGCATGCTTCGATAAGTTAGTAAATCAAAGCAACCACGATACACGCATATGCCTTTCAGGCTTCTAACGAGTTAGGAAGCATCAACGCAACGAGCGGGTTAGTTAAAAAAGTTTCCTGTTAGTGAGAACACCTTTCGTCACACCATCGAACGCACTGGACAAACCTTCCTCAACGTCGCTAGCCACACGCGCGTCCGCCTCCGGGTCTGGTTCATCTTCCCAATCGAAATGTTCCAGCACCGTTAGCGGAATCCCATCGAACGAATCTTTATCGTATGTTTCCGGCAGCATCTTTGTGCAAAAGGATCCAACGTAAGTGTTAAAACAATGACTTCCCTCCTTGTGAATGGCTGCCTAACGCAGTATGCTGATTCTTTGTCCTCTGGCAATGGACTCCTACCGATTAATGGGCGACGATCGCTGCAACTCGGATCGGATAAAACTGTATGCTCCCCACAGCAGAGCAGATCGTCCGCTTTAGTAGGGTTGAGCTATTTTAGCGTTAATGTTCACTCGACGATACATAATGTCGCGGTCGTGTGTCCTCCTTTGTTTGATACTTCCGTTTTATCTAATCCGTGCCTCACTGAACATTCCGTCGAACATTCTATTTAGCCACAACAGTTGCAGTAAACACCATAGACTACAGTATTAACACAGTGCACCAAAGAACACGGAGAACATGGAGAACGCAGTACGATAGAACACGTTAACCTGCACTAGGCCGCATCGCAAAATGGCGTTCGATTAGACCACAGCGGCGTGAAGCAGCCTGCCGCTTTCGATTGTCTGCACTTCAGTGATATTGAGTCGCGGTGCAAAAACGTGCAGCCACTCACACGAGAGATGTCTAAAACAGATCTCGCTCGCTACCGTTTCCTGCCGAAATTAAATGTAGAACAAACAGCAGCCGCGGACAGCGTCGGCAGCGGCATGATGTTGAGTTCTATTTTAAGGTAGATACACATTCTCTCTCGCTCGCGTGTACCGGCAATCGCCGATCAATGCGCTCTGTTTACGGCTGCGGACAAGATTTGCCGTCTTGCGACATTTCGCCGCGCCGAAGTTCTTCGCCCGCATCAAGCGAAGAGGAACGAAAGATGAAGCTTCTGCGCACAGATTTGAATTTTCTCCGTTTAAACCGTTTGATACAGTACATTCTAGAGAAGTTGATTATTTTCTTCATCAGGGGCTCCATGGGACCATTTCTTTGATCTACTTGAAACTATGCTTTCCAATGGTACTTACTCGTCATCGTAGCTACATCCACGGTGGTCGGTTTCGTCTCGCCAGCTCTAGCCTTTCGCGCCGACGATGTAAGACTCTCGCCCTGTGGTTTCGAATTCCCGATGTGTGCTAAAGGATTTAGCGACTTGTTTCGCTCGTAGCGTGCCGAAGCCGTAGTACCATTGTGACTATGGTAGCTATGTCCACTACTGTTGGCCGTACTGTTGCTGCTCGTACTGCCACCGGTATTGTAGCCCGTCCCACCTGCCAACCCATTCCCGTACGCCAACGACGACGACGGTGGAGTTTGCGTTTTCTTATCACTGCTGTTTGCCGACAGAATGGCCGCAACCTCGCCGGCTTCAGCTGGCCAGCTGCCACCGCCCAGCAGATCCATCAGCTCCACCTCCCGATTGTCGGTGGGGCTGAGCATCGGTGGTGGATCAACAACGATCACATCGCTCGCACTCTTGATCGCTTCGTCGATCTCGTTCGAATCAATAACCACCACATCACGATCCGGCAGACTCAGTATGGTGCTCTGCTTGCTGACGGAATGATATCCACCCGCACCGCCGCCACTGTTGACGGACGAGTTCGAACCACTCGAACGGGCTCCCACCTTGCCCGACCGTGCCTTGGAGTGTTTCAGCGTACTGTTGTTGGAACTGTTCTGCGAGCTGCGGCCAGAGCTACGGCACGCCTCATCGACCAAATGATGATGGTGATGATGCTGATGATGCTGACCGTGCTCGACAAACCGGTGATACTCATCCCCGTAGCTGTCCATCGGATGATTGCTCACGAACCGTCCGGAGCTTCCCGTGCTGCTGCTGCTATCCTGCTTCGACAGATTCGGGCTGGATATGGAGGCAGCCATCTTCTTATGTGCCAGCGACTTCGCACCGGCCGGGTCCATCTGCAGACAGCTGAAGCTATCGTACAGTGCACCGATATCGGTAGACTTTCGATTTGAGCCACCCGCAGCACCGCTGCTACCGCTAGTCGTCAAATCCGGTGTGTACGACCGGGCGTACGGTGGATACTCGCCGTTAATTATCTTCCCACCCCGGCCGCCTTTGCTCGAATCGTCCGACGAGTGCTTGCTGCTGCTACCGGTTCGGCGCGATAGCCGATTGTTAAGGTCGCGTGCGCCACACACCAAACTATCCAGCAGATTGCGCTTGTGGTGGTGCTGCTTGCCGGTAGATTCGTGCTCGGGAAATTTGATCCAATTTGCTGCCACTATCAACGCCAACCGGGGCTCGCAGTTCATATATTCCGACACGAAATCGATGTCATCCTTTTGTGGTGATTCACCATTTTCTAAATTCTAATACGTTCCGGTAGAGCAAAACATACAACAAACATTAAAATTGAAAAAAAAACACACACACACCCGGTTTGTTAACAAAAGTTTCAGATTGCGGTCAATTTTGTAGCTACAGATTTGCATTACAATTTCGAAACGTCAACTGCAAGCCAATTCCATGCCAATTCAAGCCAATACAACTCGCTAAATAGAACGCACGTTTCGGTGAAAGTTAAAGAAAAGAAAAGCAAACCAATGTTCAAACAATCGTCTAATACTATGTAAAAACGGTAGGAATAGTAGTATCGAAAGTGTAAACAACAAACTTGAGATATAATGGGAAATCTTTACCGGACGCTCCACTGTCCGCGCCAGGTCGCGCATGTGTTACCTGTGCTTAAGCCGATGGTATTTCATTGGGTGCGGGTGGGTTTTTGCTACCCACGTGAAGTGTAGGCGCATAGCTCGATTAGCTAGCTACTAGGATACGGTTTGATGACCATTTTCGCCAAATCACGCACTAGCAATAGCTTTTGTCCACAGGTGCCGAATTATTTCTACACTTCCCGTGGTAGTTTTGCGGCTCTCTGCTGCTCAATTTGGAATTTCTATCGTTCTTTGGGGAATGATTAAGGGTCTTTCTTGCGACGAGACTTTGTACTTCTTTTTGGTCGAGAATTTGGGGTGCAATTTTAGCGTACAGATCGTGTGTCGTGTGCATAGTGGGACGTACAAGGGGAAAACCAAAAACGGGCGTTATGTGACGTGACGTGGAAGTGAAATTAGTTTGTGAATGTGAGTGGTGTAACAGTGGTGATGTGCGTGTTTCTGTGTGAACCAGTGTAAACAGTACAATCAACAAAACCGAAACTATAAAATACATAAACGCAGTAAGAGAAAAGAGAAAACGCTTTACCAGTAGCTCGAGTCCAAAGTAGTACCCGGGACCAATCTTCGGCACCGGTCCGACATAGCGTATAATGCAATCGTACGTGACGTGCCGGTTCTTTGCCAGCCAGGAAACCATCACAATGTCTCCGGTGCGCAGCTGCTTGACCGAGCCAAATAGCTTGGACCGTTTGGCGAACTCGCACCGTTCCTGTGGATCCAGTATCGCGATGATGTACGGCCAAATGTCGGACGGAACGCGCTGCAAGTGTGCCGCCTGGCACTGAAATATCCGGTGCTCGTAGGGATTGCTCGTTTGTTCGTTGGTGGTTGCTGCCGCCGTACCACAGCCACGGTAGAAATCTTTGATTTTGATCAGCGCGATCTTACTCGACGGTTGCTCGACAATCTGCAGCGTCATGCCGGGTTCGATTTCGACCCGATCATCCGTGCCGGTGCCCATCTCGACTGGTCCCGCACTAATGGGGGAAGCGGTGGCTGCATCACTTCCCGACATAAGGCTACTACTACTGCTGCCGCTGCCGCCACCACCACCACCACCGCTAGAGGCGTTGCCTCCCAATGTAAGCGGCACGTTCACAACCTTCGCACGGAAGCGTTCCGTGCTGATGGCGTATATGTTGCCACCTGACGACATTTTGTCTTAACGATAGCACTCCCTTTTCAGGTGAGCCTGGAACCGAATTTATCACAGAAGATTTCTATAGTGTTACCGGCCGGATCATTCCCCTTTTTGGGCGGGAATCGATCACGGTGTGTCCTCGGAATGATGGGTTTGGAATGTTTGATGCTTTGCGTGCTACTAGCGGTCCCTGTTGACGTCAATACAGTCAATGAGGCTGTACCTCATCGTTCAGGAGCTTTCAGGACATGTTCTTCTCAGTACCATTCGCAAGCGCGCGTCACACATAAAAATAACACTCGGCATATACCATACAAAAATACCACAAATATGACAGAAAACAGCAGTCGAGAGTTTCGGGATGTGGGAACACAATAACCTAAGATAATGATGAGAAAATATAAATAGAAACTTATCAATAATTAAGTGACTAATAAAGCAGCAACAAATCATAGCGGCAGATACCATAGTGAAGAAATAGCGAGAAATCAATAGCATATTCCAAGAATGAGTATGCTTTTGTAGCATTATGTAGCCAAATTTGTAACGATTTATAGTGACGAATTCTACGTATTCATTCTTAGTTCGAATCACTCAGATCCTCTCCAAGGAGATTATCTTCCGGCACATTCGGCTCCATTTATCGATTGTGCCATTTGCTACCTTAAAATCGTTACGCTACAACCGCCCATGTGGCGGGATCTTGTAGTACGCGTTGCAACGGTTGGTTGCGGTTCAGCACACCATGCGAATCGATTTCTTTGTCACATATTAATGAGATCATGACCTAACACGGTAGCTAAGCTTGCGTTCATGTGCAATTTATAACAACACCACGCGATCGATCAGAACAATTCATTAGTTGCATGTTTAGTATGTTTTTCGAAACAATTCTTAAACTATTTGCATGATTTTGAACATGCCTTTGCTTGGGGATCGGGTTATTCGTGCTCGGTATGGCCTTCCGCAAAAATGCTCTCCAGAGCCTACTGTACTATATTATCGTCCACTCTCTTCTACTCTAGCTCACATCGCAGTAGTACTACGGAGTGTCTACTCTCTTTCTCTCGCGGATAAGATAACCCTTTGTTGATATTGCCCTTAACTCTTTTCGCGGTTTTGCAAGCGAACGAGGAAGGGCACACACGCAGCTTTGTGTTATCGTATGCTCGGCATCTTGCTGACAGCGAAACCGTCGTCAACACACTATTGTGAGTGTGCATGATTTTTTTTCTTATCCCCCATGGAAGATGACTCACAAGCAACAGCCAGACATTGCGGACGGTAAAGTAGGCGGGAAGATAAAGCAGTTACACTAACGTGCGACAGTGTGCGCGCGTGCATTGCGACATAGAGGGTGGTTGGGTTGGATGAGCATCGCGCGGTCATGAAGGTCATTTGAGCCTTCCAGTCGAGGAGAATCGTTTTCCGCATCGATGGCCGGAAACAACACGAAATCACGGTTCGCTGTTTTGGGCAGTGGGAGGCCACATAGACATGCAATAATTGTATTATCACCCATTATAACTAGAAGAAATTGTGCCAACGGGAAAGGCAAGAGGTACGGCACGATCTATTGATTTATATTAGATGCTATGAAATTAAGATGAAAGCGACCACTAATAATCCATTCTCCATTGAGCATGCAGGACGCACCGCACGACAAACGCTGGCAGCAAATCGATTCGATGCACTTTTACTTTTACTTTATACAATCGACTTTCACAAACACGAAAACACTTGTACGGAATCGTTTCACTCTACCTTAGTAGGCTAGGCTATATTGCTAAAACAACTGATAATAGTGACATTCAAGCATTATTCATCCCCCGTTCCCTGCCGGAACCACGTACGAAAATGTTGTACGTAATGCGCGTAATGTAAGCAAAACAAACATAGCCAAATAATATCGATCGGTACGGAATGAAACATGCATTTCAAATTGGACGAAAAAATAAACAAACACGAGCTACGCGAGCAGAAAAACACACTCCAGGCCACCGGAAATCACGGTTCTGCTTCAAGTGTGACAACAATAAACGATAGTAGTAGAAACAACAACCAGAAACACGGTCAATCCAGAAGATGGTACTTATACTATTGATTACGCTGGAGAACAAGTATCCCATACACTTTTCAGCTGCTTCGGTGTAACAGCATTCCTCTCTTTTTCCGTTGGATGTTGATGTCGTTGCTTATGGTTGCTCTTGCTGCTACTGCTACGGGCGTTGCTAAATTTGCAGGTACATTTTCAGCAATTTGGTCTGAATTTTAATGGAATGGTACGTCGTAGCGACGGTTCACTTCTTGCACTTTTTATCCATTACGCACGCACAGAGATCACTGAAGGTTGCACATGACACGGAGGCTATCGAACATTAATTGGCTCGTTTGCCCGCATCGCACGGCAGCAACAGATCGCGTGGGAAAACTGTGGTATCCACGGGTATGAGCTAAACACACTAATTGTACACCGGAACGTACGGAATACTTTCGTTTTCAGCAAAACATGCACTTCTCACACCGTTGGACATCGGTCGTGGGATGTTGTGTGGAAAAGAAAACATAACTTTTTTCTGCCCTAATGACAGTTCGGCCGTCAGCTGAAATTGTTTTCCCTAGCCGCACTAGAGTCAATCATTGTGGTCATTTATAAATGACATTTTATGAAACTATTTTACCAAAAGTGTATATTTTCTAAAAGTAAAAATAGTGTTAAATAGTGTGAAAATATAATATTTTTAAAAGTATTTAATTAAAAAATGTTAAATTCGAAAGCTGAAAAAAAAACCTTGGGAACCTCAGTTCAGCGCTTAAGCAGCTTGATAACTATGAAGCATGTATCGCAGCTTTGGATTACTAGTTGCTTCTACGCATGAAATTGTTCGATTTTAATTCGTTTCTAAATTATCTTAAAAGTTTCAGTAAGTGCTCCCGGACAGTTTCATCAAGTGTACGAATCCCCATAAAATAGCAAAAGCGCGTCAAGATTACCTAGATTTTTATCAAAAACAATACTTAGTACATTTCTTTCAGTGTATTTTCGGATGTGTTAAATACAAAATTTCAAATCAGATTAATTTTTTCCATTTATTTTGCAATCTTTCTGTACGCAACCGTATTTACTTAGAGCATAAAAAACTTGTCTCAAATATTTATCAATAAGATACCTATAAAATGTAACTACATAAAATGTGTATCACCTCTCTTATTGGTAAGACTTAGCTCAGATTTCCATATTCTCAACAGAGCATTACCTAAATACACACGCTCCTGTAAATGTTCTCCTGTTTCTTAATCCTATCTAATGTAACATGATTGAATTTAATTGAATTCAACAGAGTGTTTGCCGCATTTACGGGTCTCCAGTCCATGTAACGCGTGCAACGATACAAAATGAGCATGGAGTAAATAACGCGATACACACTTCCATCCTATCTACTAACTTTACTAACTTATGGAAGATTTTAACAATCGTATTAACCAGGATAATATCCGGGATTCTTTACTGCTTCTGTTGCGATAAGTTTAAATTAATTTTTTCGCAACCATTGTAACTCAACCATCAGACCGCAGAACGTTACGTCTTTTGAATAAAATTTATTTTATTCAAATACCCTTAGGTTTGGTAAAGTCTCAGCCAGGTCTTCTGCCCTTATCCGAAACGATGTTGTACCAAATAAACCACTTTTGCGACAAGTACCGAGAACACTCGCGAGGAAGTTTAGCCAATATTTGGACGCAATAACATGTTTCGGTCAGAATCCCGAGCTTTCGGCCTAACCTTTCCGTGGCCTGCCTATATAGGTTCAATAATGCACTACAGCTGTGCAGCTTGTGTGCTAACGGAACAATTTTTTCTACAAACTAATACACTACGGAGTAATAGCAATGAGTACCTCTATCTACAGAACGTACATGAAATAACGTATAATGAAATAACGTACATGAAATAACCTATCATTTCCATTGTAGTCTAACGTACAATAAACTCGAAAGCAAAAGACCATCACGTCATTATCCTATATTCAACAACATTCCACACTTTGCGGAGAGCTAGGGGAATCCGTATTTTCGCTATTCTCTTTGTCTAAGGCTGAAAGTCTCTTGCTTGGATAGTTTAACTTATTGTCATTGTATTATTTAAACGGCAATATGGAGGAATTACATCCGAAATGCTGTCAGTAAGTCTTGTATTGTAGGAAACGAATCGCTATAACCTGGCCCAAGAGATCGTGTCATGGGCTGATCGAACACCAGGATTAAGCAGCTAGTTTCCACTAATCAGTCTTGCCGTGTTTATCAATGAAATATATGCATTACTTCTTTAGCGATGGAATGATCCACTCAAAACGGGAATAACTTTGGATGTTGACAATATTGTTTAGACATATGTATCGCTTTCATTTTGGTACGGATGTGTTTCGCATCCTACTGCTTCCGTGTCATTGCTTCGCACATTCATCGTCCGATGAGAAGATAAGAAAGCGTTCGACCTCCTGTCGTTTGTTGTGCCCTTGAGTCATAACAATAGTGCACATCGATCGACATATTCTGGTGAAAAATAAAATGTTGTTTGTCTAGACCGA
>JXXA01000733.1:0-10265 GCA_000956255.1 Anopheles punctulatus | reverse complement strand
ATCAAACATATTTTGTGTAAGATTTGCTGTGAAATAAGCTTGGTGTTCAGCAAATACATGAATTATCTAATGCTGATTTCTAAAAGTGTTAAAAAGGTAGCTATATGAAAGTGTAGCGTATTTGTTAACCAAAAAATAATGGCCAATGTAAAAATCCCAAGCTTATGATGTAAAGCTACTATAACGCAACCAATGTTTCTTTAATTATTACAAAACTAAAGCAAACATGATGGTTTACTTTGAAACTCTCGCTCAACAATTTCTTATAGGATTTTACAGTGAATCCAGCTCGATTTTTTCTGATTTGTACTTTTTTGCGCATGAACGGGAAACGTCATATTTAGCTTCGTCGGACTCAAAATGTTGCTATTTAATTTCGTGCTATTTAGTGCTCGTGCACCTGAATAGTAATTTCGTACTATTGGTTTCAAATATGAATCACAACTTTGTCCTTGTAAAAATCTTTTCAATATTAGTATGTTACATTCAGATATTATAAGACATTTTTCTTAAAAATCGATACAAGTCTGTAGTACACATAACTATGTTAAAAGCTTATTAAAATTGTTAAATCTATTTAGCTTTAAAAATAAAAATAGTCTCTTTATGGAAGCCAATGATTTGAAGATGAAGTGCTGAAATCAGCTCAATGGACGCTATAGCGAGCTGGAAAAGTGTGTCAATATCGATCATTCCCAGAAAAGATTTAATATTAGACAAATTTCGTGAAAAAAGCCAAACAAGTCGTAGCAAGCTGTAGTTAGCACCGTTTCCTTATCAATCGACATAGCTGCTGAAAAAAAGTGTAGCAAACTGCGCAAAGAAACAACACACTTTAGTCACTATTTTTATACCACTCTTATATTAATTACTTTTTAATGGAGCACTTAGCATCAACACATCGCTCATCGATGATCTGTAAACCAATCGAGCTTCTTGATTATGTAAATATTACGTTAAATGTGTTGCAGGGTTTGAATGGAATACTATTTGAAGTTTTCGAAACGAACCAACAACATGATCTAATCGCAACGTTTCTGCCTATGGTTTCGTTTTTGTTTTAAACAATATTCCTTAGATTGTTAGATTTGCTCATTTTACAAATGTTCAAATGCTGAGGCATGGAAAACCAAACCCATATAGTGGCATGAAAAAAGTTCGATGCCAAGGTCACTGCACAAAATCGAAGAACCTGAAAAAAGAAGTGTTATTGGAACTTTTATGTTTATATTCATTACAACGATGATAATAATTGCTGCTTGACCCGGTCTGTATTGCCTCCTTGATGTTTGCTAGTATATGTGAGGGATTTTCTTGTGTGTTTGTGACTACGCTAGACATGCTTTGTTTATATTGTGTTGTTCATTTGACTTCACGACAAATGTTGTCCCGGTGACCGCTTTCAGTGTGGGGCGGACATGTTCACAGGGTCAATGTTGGTAGTCATTGTGAGATCGCTTTGCCCAATTGAACTCAATCTGGTTCAATCTTTCGATTGTACCTCCACAATTCTCGAATTCTATATCTTCTAGCGAACACTTCTGGTGTTGGTGATGTTTTGTTGCCTAAGTACGCAGCAGAGGGGATTGTTTCCCTGAGCAGTGCAGATGGAAATATCTGGAATGTAAGGGACTACTACCGGTGGTAGTTTGCAACCGTCACGAGTGCATCAAAATGGGGCAAATTAATTCAGACGGTCGTCTGGAAGTAATTTATTGTCAGACACCACTAACACATATGAGCAGAGGACATACCGGTAAAAAAGCATGTATATTTGAAGCTATTGGAATTGAACTGCCCCAGAATTCAAGTGCCACAGTGGAGAGATGAGCGAAGGTAGCATTCCTAAGAGAATATGGTTGCGTTTAAATAACACATGATATCATCGCTCGTAAATAATACTGCCGTGGCTGGTGCTCTAGTGACGTCCCAGATACTACGGAGACATTTGGCACGCATGCAAATATTCCATTTCATTTCATGCTATGCACAACGAGCCAAAACACCATGTAAAATTGAAGGCTTACCAGGTCCGCTGCCAGGTTTAGAGCTGGAGTGTACACGGTGTTCACATTCGTATGCACGCTCAACGATGGAAATAATTGCAAAACCATGTGTTGTTGCTTGCGTTTTGTTTTGCTAGTAGCTCTACGTGACGCTTTCATTGAAAGTTTGTTTGCTTTTAAAAATGGAAATTTATCAGAAACTGGAGCATGCTTGTATAAATTTGTCTATGTTTTAAAACTATGTGTATGTTTCGTTTGTCACATGTGTGCTTATTTGTAAATAGTTGTCGAACGAATGTAGATGTCTGATAATACGAACGAAAGCAGATAATACGATGTATGCTGACGCTCCCATTATTTTTGAGAAACATATTTTTCCATGAGAAAAATATGAACCACTTTTATACCTCAACGCCTTTACGCTGAGCTCTTTCAGTAATAATATTCTGACATTTGAACATAAATTTAATAGCAGGTTTTTAAATTTGTTAATAAATTTGGTAACAACATAGCTTACAGATGATCTGAATTTTGGTCCACAATGTCAACTATCGCCCAATCGATGTAATGCGAAACATTTAATCGATTATTTTAAATTAACAAATGTAGTTGATTTATAAAAATTGCAAGAAATTCTGGAAACATTTACTTAATCTAGAATCAGATTTCATTGTTTGAGAATATATATTTAATCTATTCTTGTACAAAATTTTTGTAAACACCCTCTTCGTTAATTTGACAGATCTCCAGAACAAAAAACCAAAGATCTCGGATTCAAACTTATAGATGTATTTGCAAGTAATACATTTGGAGCGGTGAAACAAAAGCATAAATGTAATTAAATGTTATCTAAATTCAAACCAAATTCATGATGCTAATAAATGTAATCTGAAGCGGAAAATGAGTAAACAGAAACAGAAATTAATTATTTTAAGTACTCGTAATAAAACTTATCTCAAATAGAAAATTCTCATTTTAATTCATTTACAGCACCGAAAAGTGGCCGGAAAGAAACCGTCGACCTCGCTTATATAAAATTGGACAAAGAGAAATGACAACGAATGAAGAATGTGTGTCTTTAGAGCCGACGGAGGGTTATTTCATCCTTTGTTCGATTCCACTAGCGCTCGTCACGGTTGCTGCTTCAACACACTCCAACACACCGCTCACGCACACAGAGAGCTAGAAGCGCTCCACTAGTCGGTAGAAGAGAAGTGCTCGCCGAAGAAACGAAGGAACCCCTCGCCCGTTCGTACGGAGTCAGTCTATGGCAGTGTGTGATCATCATTTTTATCGCGCAAATGGGCAATTCTCGACTCTTTCACACTCAATAAAACAGACACTCTTCAGTAATCGGGGCTCCAACGAAAATGCGTGCAAGCAATTGTTTGCCATTGGACGCTCTCTTTTGCTCACCTTGTTTGTTGATTTCTATCGCCATCGGTCTAAGGACGGTCCGGAAAAGGAAACACGGCACACACAAAAAAACGCTCGATGATCCCACTATCAAATGAAAACTTCCCGTGATTTTATGTCCCATTCTATCTCGCATAAAACTGTCGTAAAATCCGGCGGCGGCACAGCTATAACTGTCCCATTTGTGCTTACATAAATGGAGCTATAAAAGCCATTTGCCTGTTCTTTCGTTTCGAAGGAACAAGTGCCATTTCGTGGATAGGAATGAATTTCATATTGCTGCCTCGCTTTGGCAATCGGTCCAGCTGGCTTGAATATTTGCTTTAACAAGATAATCTATAAATAGATGATTTGAAGTGCGCATGCTCCGAGAGCGAGAACGGCGCAGAAAACTCGGTTCACGGTTCACACTCTCTCTCTCTTGCTTGTCTTACTTCTCGCTTATTCGTGTGGCAGCCATAGCGAGTAAAGGGAATAAATTACGATGTTTACAATCATGGCCGAACATAAAGCGGGCAGAAAATGGGCGGGTCATTTCAACGCACACTACCGCAACTCACATACCATTTTTACCCAACATCGGCCGCTGCTCATTGTGTGAGTGCAACTCAAGCAAGCAACCATGCGAATGAAAAAAAGAAAAAAGCAACGTGCAAGATAACCGTATTCGAAGCGGATGGTCTCACTTTCCAAAAGAAATGATGCGAGTCGGTGCTTCTTGTAGAGAACCAAAATATTGAATAAAAGCAACAAAAAAAGGTGCAGCGTTACCATACAGCTGTACAGCAGAGAAGCGACGGTAGTTTAAAATTGTAAAGGTGAGACAAAAATCTTTATCAAGTATAGCTTTTTTGTTGTTCTTCTCGTTAAATGATGATGTCGACATCGTTATCGCCCAAGGGTTCTTGGCCAAACCGAATGATGAATATTATTAACGTGCATCTATATTTGCACTTGCACTGCGCTGCAATATTCGTTGATGCAAAGAGATGTTTCAACACTTTTTTATTGTCTTCAGCTACACTGGCAGAGGGATAATGTCGAAGCGAATAGAGGAAAATACAACAGGTCAACTGTTGAAGTTGAAAATGGTAATTTACATAAATGCAACTCATAAAACACATGGTTCTAGACTGGAGTGGATAGCGTTAGTTGCTTTTTGAAGTAGGTGCTTCAACGCCAGAGCGTCATGAGGTGATTGTATTATTTAAGAATCCTCTTTCGTTTTCTTCATTTAAATTAATCATTCATCAGACTCAACAGCAGTCATGACGAATTTTTGTTTGTCAAAAGTACAAATTTTCTCCCTTGATGCGATAAAACTAATTCAAACACCATTCAGTTTGTCAACTACTTTGTGTTTCAATAAATTTTAAAGTTAAAAGTTTATTGTTTATCTATCGAAAGACTTTTGGTAAAATTGGAAAAATATTTTCAATGTCAACATAGTTACTATTTAAAATAATTATGAATGTTCATCAATGTAACGCAAATATTTGAAACAGCTGCTGAAATACCGCAAAACCCGGCCCTACTTTGGAGCTAAACTTTTATCCAAATACACTATCGAGTGGAGCAACAAAAGCTATAAACCTTTATAAAAGCCCACTTCGAAGCCACACCACCATCGACAAAATTATAATTTTTAATCTACCCTACCTTTCGTGACGGTGTTTCGCTTCATTTCGATGTCGTTCTAGTATGCTTTCGTTCAACTTCTGGTTCGATAGTTTTCATGGGTATATTCATAGCGATTATACATATTTAGTGTCATTTGAAACAAAAAGGTACAAAAAGATATATTTCGGCTTTTACGTAAACCCCGTCCGGCCAGCCCGCAAACCTTAATGTCAATAGGTCCGGTTGGAAAGAAGCGAATCGACAGTCGCGTCTTGCGATGCGGGCTACACTACACGCACACTGTGAACCGTGGCTTTGAGATTTACGAGTCTCTTGTTAAGTTATGATCAGTGCGATAGGCAAAGCGTTGCCTAGTAATGGATTGTGGTTTTGTTTATGTCCTACTGGAAGAGGTTCACTGCGTAGTGGTTATCGGCCACAGATGCCGTGACATTGGTGGAAGCCATCGTGCCATCGACCATGGCCATTCCATGACCAAAAGACACTTCATTATAAGGCACACACACAGACCGCACCAAATAACTTTCAGAACGAATGAAAAAGGCGTTGTACCTGGACGGACCGTGGCACGAAGCGCAGACGGCGACGGTGCTCGAGGTATTAGATTTAAATATTGTTATTCATGCTCCTGCCCGGCCGAAAATGTCCAGCCAGCGGATAGATTTAAAAAGGCGAGTAGAATTAACAACATGCCAAAGAAATCAGATACATTTTCATGATTTATGTATACCAGTATCCGGATATATGTGGGCCGATGGGGACGGAATCTTCAAAATGAAATCCCTACCTTTTGCTTTAAGCCCGAACCAGTTCGGGGGACACACAAACGATGAATTTTCATGCCACATGTTCCGATTTGAAACAAAACCTGCTTGAGTGTCGATTTTGTTTGTCTCTGTGCGTGTGTGAGTAATATCGTGTTTCAATTTACCCCCCGGAGGTTAGTTTTATGGTTCAATTTGATCGTAAGTTTTACTCAAAGTCGCGTTTTTATTTTATTTCAATGCCTTTATTCGCAGGTCTGGTGCTGTTCCACACATGACTTTATTTAGTAAATTTGTTTATGAGTACTTAAAAAAACTCGGCAGTAAATTCATAATGCTTTGGCTAGTAACTGAAATGCGAACGAATGCGACACGTGTTGCTGCTATATGCAATCTGCCAGCGTTGTTCGATAGTGAATATGCAGTAAGAACGTAGAAAATATACGTCGAGTATTTCGTAAAACATATTATCTCTAGTAATAGCTCTAACTGGCGGATGGAGATTACTTTCAATGCAATCAGATGATACTATTCTTGGATGACATATCTCTTGTGCAAACAAATAAAACAAACAAGTGGTTCTTGACATTGTTCAGCATTGGCGAACACAAATGAAGTATATCAAAGAACCATATCAAAGAAAGAACTTATCATAGCTTACCAAACCTATTTAGTTGTAAATTAATTTGTTGAGCTTGATTTTTAATTCGGAACCCAACTCAATCTATAGTTACAGCTGGTAATAGTTTGAAATAATTATGCAATGATTGAAAAGATTATGATAGTTCCAATCACACGTTTTGGAATACATTTGCTACTTCCAATTAGCAGCTACTTATTCGGTCTTTGTTTCTTCGGCTCCAGTTGAGCGTGTTGGTTTCAACATCGATAATTTGTTGAATAATTTGATAATTGAATAATAATTAACGCAATGGCTGACAAACGTGTGGTTGACAACTCGCGTCCATGGGGGGAAGAATCCAAAAGAAGTGTGGCAGGCAATAATCGACGGAAACCATCACCTTTACGACCCCAAATGGCCGCACAGAAGCACACAGCATAAAAGTGGAAAAGTATGGCTAAAATGCGCACAGGTGCTCGTTTTACGAGGTGCCTTAAATCTGTGTAATTGGTTGCCGTTGCGTTTGTCCCAGTGGTTCAGTTATGGAACGGTCTTCTTCGGGCTAGTGAACTCTTGTACTGCTAGTGAGCCAGCCATAAATCAAAACTCAAAATACGCACAAGTATTTCTGGGACCGCTCACTGGCACCCGGTTACACAGTGGCACCGTTTAACAGATTTGGGACATTCGTTTCCGGGGAGCTATAATTATTCAAGAGTGTTCTGGGCTCCAGTTCTGGAAGCGTCATGCAGACGATGAGATACGCCGTACGCCGGACGCCGAAATACTCCCATTTTGGATGTTTGAAAGGCATACTTTCAGAGCAGCTGTGTCAAGCAATTAGCGGAGGAGTGCGTTTGACGTGAATGGTATGAATAAATGCTTGGGGCAAATCATGCACTTGGATCAAAACGCGTTGAAGGCAATGTGACCTTATGAAACTTTTATTCTACACCATGGAAATTGCGCAAAACAATTGAAGAAAACTACCGGATGTGTTCTTAAATATTAGTTTGAACATCGTGCGAAACTAAAATTGAAACGAGAATCTCTAAACAACACATACCAATACCACAAACACTTACGAATAACTCTGCTTTTGCAACAGTTCTATAACATTACATGTACTAAAGTGCTACATCAATGATACAAAAAAAACTTTATTGTTTGCCATGCGCAGTGCTATATAACATACACGTACGGTTTGCGAGCTGACTTCTATAAGATAGGATACGCAGGGAGATATTTTGCAGATAAAAAGGGTGACATGAAATACGTTCGCGCTCGGTGTGGGAGTGGAACAAATCTTTGTGACACATTGAATGGGTAGCCGTATTTGCATAGCGAATCAGTTTCGCTGTTTAGCATTTCGTGAAGAAACCAATCGGAAGGTAAATTATATGGAATGTAGCATGAACAAGGGGAAACAAAGAGCCCCGAGCGCCGCAGTTCCGCGGGGAAGGTTTGCTGTTTGAAAATGATTACGTTGAAACTGGCAATTTTCACAGGTACCAACGACGCAATTTTTAACGCGCATGGCAACACGGCACACGGTACGATAAAAAATTGAACTGAAGCTGAACAAAAAACACAATCATGCGTACCCGTAATCACGGTCGTAGGGTGTGGTTACTGTTCTGTCAATAAAGATAGTTTGTTGATTTACTGCATCGGAACTGAGGGAAGTTTCCCGGTACTTCCTATGCTTTTTTCCAACCATTACCGCATTTAGTCGCTTCCGGCGAAGCAGAACATGAAATATATGTATTTGTTTTGTTGGATGAATTGTTTGCTTTAAGGGATTGTAGCACGGTAACGGGGTAAAGGAAACTGGCACGCAGAAATGCGCGTTTTGGTGATTGCAAGGACTGGTGCGATTGGTTCGCTATCCGAACCATTTTCAAACCATCGCATATTAAATTAAAGGTACAGTTTAACACCACTGCTTGTGGGATTTGAGGGCTTGCTTTGTGGGAATTCTTTACTCAATTTAAAATGTTGTGCGAATTTTCAAGAGTCTGTAACATTTCAATGACTGAATGACGTCGATAGTTGTGAAGATAATTTTTGAACCAACTACTTATTGGTTCTAAATGTTTTACGAAGTTCAATAGCTTTTGAATGAAGCTAGCTAAATAAGATATTTCTTGTAGAAGGAATCTAGTTGTGTTTAATCTGGATCTGGATCTAGATTGTATAGCATGCATACAACATACATACTTGTCCAATCAAGCAAACATTCAAATGAACATGAGCATGCGTCACGTGATTTTTCATGACTTTCTTCATGATTACAAGATCGCTTTTCCATTTCATTTGAAATTAAACGATTGGTTGTTTGTGAAATCGTCAAATCATAATCATAACTGTATTGTTTGCAAAATTATGTACATATAACGTGAGTTTCTATAAAATGAGGTTGTTTGTTACGTATAAAAGCGAGTTTAATAACAGTTGTGAGAAAAGATTCATTTAAGGCCGTTTTTGTGCATTTGATTATACAAAATAAAGAGCAAAACATCCAACGTAGGAAGCGCCCAAACCCATTTAAAGAATCCCTTTATTTATCTTTATCTATGCTACAATTATTCAAATTCCATTCAATCTGGAGTATTCCATCACCCAACTCTAAACTGTGATATCTAAAGCGAAGTTCAAAAGAAACAACAATTCTCATTTCTGTATCAACGGATGCATTAGGTGTTACAATAAAAATCAATAACCGTAATCATTTTCGGCGGGTAAAATCAAAGTCAAAAAAGTTACCACATCAAATTACAATGCGAGGTAATAAAAATAATGAGTTATAAAACAGACCATCAGAAAACATTTTTTCTCATCTTCCACAGCTCGAAAAGAATGGGCACTGCAACAAATGAAAGAAACACCCATACACTCGGAACCAATACAGGTTGGGGGAAAAAAATACTGTGAAGATTTGCCACCAGATCCAAAGCACTGGGTGGAAACGAAATAACGCAAGAGAACAGAAGATCGTTGGACGAGAAACCAAGCAAGCGTAGATTGAAACAACAGCAGCAAACGTGATTCTTTGTGAAAACGTAACAAATACAGTCCAATAAAACAGTCCCGAAATTGTATATTATTATCAATTATATTGACTTTTATTGACCTTAAAATTACCATAAAAGTGAGTGTAAGGTAACAACGGCAAAGAACGATGAAAGAAAATGTACTCGAGTGATCACATCACATACGGTACAGGGGTTGCGGTAGAAAATTTGTGGGGAACGATAGAGTCGTCCGAATTGCGTACGATCGTTTGACGCTTTGAATGGTAGTGAAAGTGCATGTACACAACACGAATGTGGTCAAAGTAATACCTTACATTTTAGATTATCTGTGCTAGCTTTCGAATCGGACAGGAATCATATTTGTGATGTGTGTGTAGCAAGTGAAGTCAGAAAACGGTTATGATATTTGTACGATAATATTGTAATTTTATAATGTTTGATGCTTGCGCAGGTTTCCACTTAAAGTTTCAATCAGGAAACGGTATGGAAGTTTTCTGTGTGATTATGAAACTCCTCAATGAAGAATAACCAACTGTCGATTTCGCACCAAGTTTCTTAAAGTTGTGCCGACGGGTCTCTTTTTATGCCAAATAACGTAGATCTCGAGTAGCCATAATAACGAATGCCGTTAATAATACGCCCGTAATTTTACTCCACTATCTACCTCTAAACCAATCGTATAATTATGATATTAAAAAAATGCTCAGAGCATTTCTTCAGGTATGAACAGATTTCTCACAACTTTACTCAAAACAAGTTCTGTAAAAATGTGTTGGGATAA